>NW_011627034.1:188538-213473 GCF_000204515.1 Acromyrmex echinatior
AATAAAACTATGACAAAGAATACTATTGTATTATTAATTACATTAACTATAATAGTATAATAATTGAGAATGCACCGGATATCCGGAAAGTAACCGGTATCCGGTATTATCCGGCAGTTTTTTACTATCCGACCGGATAGCCGGATATCATTAATATTCGGGAATATATCTGGTTGAAATTTGATATTATTAAATTGTTGATTTTTTCTTATACAAATGTTTTAGAAATAAAATATGTATATTTATGATACTATAATCTTATTCATTGTTGCAAAATTACAATCTTTTTCTCTATAGGTCTTTTTTTCCGGAAAACACTTTCTTGGAATCCGGTCGGATATCCGAAAAATGTTAGATATCCGACTCGAAGAAATTGCCTTCTCGGATATTCGATTTTACATTCTGTCCGGATAGTCGATATTCGGTATCCGGTAATTTTACGATCCGTGCATCCCTAATAATAATAATTAATACTATTGTACAATATAAAATAAAATATAGAACAAAATATATTATACTTTGTTATACGATAGATGATTTATAATATAAAAGTTAATATAAAAATACAATACATACAAGTATGCGACATATAAATAAAGCAAAGGAATAATTTACTTTATTAATCTTTATATTCATTTAGAGATGACTCCAGAGTGACTCTCGATAGGATGTCTCTTAAATGGACGTTAGCCGTAAGCGAAATTTCCGCTCGTGGCGCATCCCTTTGACACCCTCCCTGATAATTTAATTACTTGGACGTTTTTCAGTACAAAGGCAAAGCGCACCATCAATCTATTTAATAAAAACGTTGAAAATCAATTCAATAATCTACGAATCGCTACACGTGTATAAACAGATGCTTAATCTCGATAGACCAAAAAACTGTTTTTAAAAGATTAAACAGTTCACAATGTTGCAAGATGCTTTAATTTCTAGTTTCATAGATTTAATGAGAAAGAAAAAACACGCGAAATTTATTATGAAAAGTAAACAGAAGTTAATAGCAATGCTCAAGCATATTTCGAACACGTGAAAAATGAAATCCTCAAAAGCCAAGAAATAAAGCAATGTCACTATCAATTATTCTTGAATTAAATGTAAGATAATGGAAAACAAGAAAAGAGAAAGAAAATTGAAGCGAAATACATGCAGCGTAGAAGAGACCGAGGATGGTTTTTGATTAGTGATTTTTAGAAAAAAGTGGATGCTTGAATTTTGAAATATTATACGTTATAATATACCTACATGCTTTAGGTATTAAAAAAATATTACTCGTAAAGTCATCGTATCATAAAAATAAGTTATTTAATTTTAAATGAAGCTGTAAAAATGTGATAATTAACTCCGTGTTTGACTATCACTCTAAGATTGGCAGTAGTATATTTATTATGGACAACACATATAAAAAATACAATTTATATTTTAATATCAGTTCTATATTTTGAAAAATAATAGTAATTATGGTATTAATTTCAAATAAAAAAGTTACTTTAATCATAAAATATGTAATTTATTTTTGTACCGTAGTTTCTATATGAAAAATGAAAAAACATATATATCTATATGAAATATAATATATTTGTAAGCATATTCTCTAAAAATGTATTCTCTAAAGATATTAAAATTAATTGTTATGTAACCTCATTTTATTTTGGTCAATCTATTCCACATAGCCATTTTTAATAAAAGATATTGTATTCACAAACTTTGTCAGGCTAATGATTAATTAATTGTAACACAGATCTTCTAAGACATGTCACTTTCTGAATACAGGAATATCGCGATTAATAATGCCAAAGACTTGTCAGACAATAAAATAGGTGATAAGAAAAATTTACTTACACTAACTTCATTTTCTTAAAAATCTTTATATAGTATACAATGCTTGTGGTGCGAATGATTTTGTACAGCAAATTAATATTACATCAGCATCTATAGTAAAAAAAAAAGAGAGATGTTTTTGCCACATCCTGTTTGAACTATAAGTTTGAGTTATTTTGATAATCATCTCCAATCTCCTCTACATTCGGTTCCGTATTCTAAGTTTTCTACGTCGATTGGCGTAATCAAATTGCGTGATATACTTGATAAGAAATCCGATAATGTGCTATAGTCTTGGCCAAAAATATTAGGCATTTATATTTTTTTATTTATTTGTAATTCTTTTATTTTCATTGTTATTTATAATATTTACTGAGAGAAAAGTATACTAAATTTTAATGAATAATGTTTAAATAATATTAACGTAACATTTATTTACAGAAAAGACATATTTGCTAAATAAAAAATAATGGTTAAATCAAATTTATGGATTTTATAGCAAATAAATATATGTTTAATAAAGCACTTTTATAAAAAAAAAGTATTTATTAATATTATTAAAATTCATATATTTTTTTCTCAGTGTTGGTTATCGGTACTGTACATAAATCTAAAGGGTTCTTGAAACAAAGGATAATTTATAAAAAATATCATAAATCAATTTCTAAGCTAAAGCTTCAAATAATGGTTAATAAGGTGCCTAATATTTTTGCCTAGGGTCGTAATATACGATGTACTTTTTTTAATTATAACTCATACGATTCTTTGTTGTATGTCACAAATCATATAAACACCATTGCGTAGTATTTGCTAACGACTTAAGTTACACTCATTCATGCGTAATTATCACGTGTATTTCTTGCCAAACATAAGTAACTATAAATATAGAGCCAAAAATATGATCGAATAATCTACAGTGTCTTGCCAATTCTCATTCTGAATCTATCAGAATCTCTCTACTGAGAATATTCAGGTTTCTACGTTAATTAATTCGCAAGAACGCTTACTATTCGGAACTGGCGAATTCGATTGGTTTTAAGGATATTTTGGCTATACAATATCGGTGAGAAGTATCAACCAAAAAATCGGTTCAAAAAGTCAATATCTGCTAATATTAGTCAACCAATTTTTGTCATAAATTTGTTCTGAAACCAACTGCAAAATATAAAACAACAAAATTTGATTTATAATGATTTTATGCAGCGAAATGACCACATTTTGCTACAGTTTATTAGAGTTTGATTTAATTCGTAATGCTATAATCTTATCAAATTTGCAAATAACTACTACAAATAACTACTATGCAATTTTAAGGCTAATAAAAAATTAAATAATTTTTGCACCAATAAGAGAATTATGTTTAACTTTTACATGGATACTGTAACATAATATTAGAACAATTTCTGAAATCTTTATATTTCTGGTAATGTTTTGAGATATGACAACGTCCTCTAAGGCCGTAATCACATAGGTTGTCAGTTATGGTTGTTGGTTTTATTTTAGATAATTATGATGCAACGAGTGCAGATTAGCTGCAACATGAATTGATGAAAATAGAACCGACAACCGTAACCGGCAACTTGTAGTGTGATTACGATCTAAGGATGTATCCTGACCCTCTTCGTCTTCGGAAGTGGTTAAATCGACCGTGTTTTCTACTTTGTACAGAAAAATGAACTTCGTAGTGTTCGGACTTATCCTGATATGTTGCCATGCCTGGGCAATTGAGATAGACGGTAATTGTAAGTAGATACCTATAGTATTTCTTGTCCTCTAATATTTTTCTAGACATACATCGTATAGTATTTCTCCGGAAATATATTATTCTTACAATTATATCATCACACTATGTTTGTCTATTTTTGAACGATCTACTTTTAAGCCGCTTATTTTGGAAGATTCTATTTCTCACTTATCTGTTTTGAATGATATTTCGATTTTTGATACAGAGATTTTAGACATTATATATTTGAATAAGTCTATTTATGAATGTTTTATTTTTGTCGACTATTCTTCATATATATCGATATCAATTCTCCAAATCTTTCTGTGCTTCGCGTATTTTTTGTTCTAGTTCTTTTTTTAACGATAACATTTTATCAAAGAGAGGAATCGACATTATCATTATGCAATATCGACATTCTTACATATTGTATTTAGCACTGATTATATGATGCATATGTTTAGTTGCAGCTATACAGTTCGGACCTAATATAAATTTCCAAAAAGTTTTTGAAAAATTAAAGTCCTCATTGCAAAATGGAACCAGTGGACTCGAAGTATTCGGAATTCCGATTCATGAACCGTTCATTGTGAAAGATAGACTGCCCGTCAAATATAATACATCTACTTTTATAGGTAACATAGAGTGCGTATCAGTTTGGTTTTTGAAGTAATACGTTGACCACTAAAGCGTTAAAAAATCAATATACTTATCCTTAGTAGGTCGATAGAGAATGTTATCACGATTATTATCAATATCTTTTATTTGATTGTGTTTTTTAAATTGTCGCTATATATTATGCAGCAGAATTTATACACTTAATAAAAAGATACAATGAATGTGAAAAGTATTCACACAGGGAAGATTTTTTTTATAAAAAAAGCCTTATTGAAAATTGATAAAAAATGAACTTTAATTAACAATTTATTAACAATAAATACATTCTTTCTTAATATAAATAAAAGTTCTTCGTAAAAATAACTGTTTAAAAGCTAAATTTCTCAATTGTATTTTTTCTACGATCAAAAGAATATACTTTTTTATTGTTATTATTAATATATTTTCATTATTATACAACTTTTTAGGTAAAATAATTTAAAAAATATATAACTTATTTTATTTTTTGTTAATTAATGTTTACTTTCTAAAAACAAAGAGCTTTGAAAAAATATCTTTTCTGTACGAATACTTTTTGCATTCATTGTATATTTAAAAAATTTAGTGAGGAGAGATCCCAAGCAGGACAACAAGTCATTATGATATCAAAATGATATCAAAATAATTCCAAAATAATCACTGAAAGTCATTTTTTATCATTTTTCATTCATTTTAATGTCATTTTGATATTATCGTGACTTGTTGTTCTGCTTGGGATATCTTAGTTTAACATGTATCATGTATGACATGACAGTTTACGTATCATAAATCGATTCGTTATTAGACGAAGTAAAAAACAAAGTTTATTAATGACAACTGGCAAATTTTTTATTTTTTCTTCGTGCTTTCAGTCTCAAGGGATTTCTTGAAAACTTTAACGTGAGTGGTTTGACCTCATATAATGTCAACAGCGCTAAATTCAAACCAATTAGTTTGAATGCCTTCATAGATATAAACTGGCCGTTGATAACCGCGAGTACTAATTATTCCTTAAAAGGCAACGCCTTTAACTACGATATTTATGGAAATGGAGGTATAAAGTAAGTATTTGTTCCTTTTGAGAGAATTTCATTATCATACGCGATCATATTCAATCGCGATTTTCCAATATCTATTTTCTAATATCTCACACTAAAAAGAATCTTGCTACCAATTTTTGCATTTTATTATTTGTCAGTAAAAGAGATAGAAAAATTTAAATCTTTAGCGAATGTGTATTAATTTCAATTATTATTATCATAATAATATATTGTGATTACCTTCATCGTAATTAAAATAAATAATTGTTTATTATCATAATTATAATTGATTATTATTATCATCATTATTGCAATGAGAAAGATCGCTGGCTTTCCTCGTAAAAAAAAACGCTCGTTTTTCATTCTGCTTCATCTATATTTAACTACAATGCTTAAAATATGTACGTGAAAAAAAAAAACGGGAGCTGGGATGACTGACAATGAGTTAGCTGTTTTTCATTCAGCGCTTTCGCGACTTTATCAGGCGACGCCAACTGCGACAAAGCACGTTATTAAATCGTGACTGAATTTATATGCTTCGCGCGAAACACGCGATCGCGCCGATCCGCGATCTCGCGTTCAGCTTTCTTACGGTCGGTGGTCAAGCTCACCTTTAGCAAATGCGAAACTCAATTGAGATTGCTTTGATGGAAATTTCAACGGGACTTTTTTTAGATTTAAGATAATTTATCGTTCCATTATTAAATTGAATGATAAATTTATATTTAAATGAATCTTTTTAACGCGCACAAAATCAGGAAGAAAGATCTTTTTGACGGCGTTTATTTAAAATATATAATAATTAACAATTTTTTGTGAATAAATACTATTCCCTTAATAATTAAGTTGCTTCCTTCAAAATTATATACTGTAAAAAGGAGTCTAGTTATAGTTATCAAATATTGAGTGAAATAATATTTGTAAAGGTAAAATTATATTTAGTTATTACCTCAATATTTATTTAAAATTATTTCATTCAATATTTGGTGGCTATATAATTAGGCACTTTTTTTAGTGCAAGACATATTTTATAATATTTCTTTCTATTTTATTTATTTCTATATTTTATCTATTTCTATATCTATACATTTTATTTCTATGCATCTCTTATAATTAATTAAAATATATATAATATATAATTTTTTAAAATAAAAACTTGAGATCGCAAAGTCTTTAAAGCTACATAGGTATATTTAATTTTTAGTGGAATCATACATAACTTCAGTGCTACTATGAATGTTGGTTTCAACTTGAAGGATCGGCATATACAAGTTCGAAATATAGCAACAAAGATTTTCTTTGAAGGATCAGATGTAAGTAATTAATTCTTTTCTGGCTTTTGCGATCCTCAGGATTCACATCTATAAGCGATCAAGCTAATGCAAAAATAATATTGAATATAAAATAAATAACTTTACGTTAACATTAGATTACTTTTTGAAAAACTAAATATGTGCATAATTTTCAAAATTCTATTAATGATTTTCATATTGTCCTCAAAATAAAGAATAATTCATATTAAATGTTAGAAGTTAAAAGAAAAATGATGAAAATCAAATATCACTTTATCACTTTATATTTCAGATAATGGATTTTCTTGACCATTTTTCTCATGTAAAAGCTTATATTACAAGTTTTCTCTACAATGTCATGCACATTTAATTTTTAAAAATTTTGAAGAATAATTTATTAATTTTTTTAATACGTAAAATTATTATTATTAATTAATACGTTAAATAGTATATGTTAATTTCTTGATTCACATCAGTTATTATGCGAGAAAATTGTTACGATATATCAAATTAACACTGCCATGTTTCTTGCCTTTCAATTTGCATATATAAAAAGGCGACCCAGTCACACTGCTGCTAGCAGAGATATCGATCTTCTGCTATTATAAAAAAGATTCGAAAAATCTACATCTCATTTTGCTGAAAAAATTATTACTGTGCTCCTCAGAAATGTTTTGACTAATAAGCATATATTTATATAAATAATATGTATGAAAATATATAAAATAAATTGTAAAAAAATTAAGCAGAAAAAAAGAAATAAGTTGACTATGAAAAGTCTAATTATGAAGTCTCCATAAAACACTGATTTAATTTTCTCTAATCGATTTTAATAAATTTATTTGAAAAAAATTATAAATATGCAGCTGAAATTATAGGAGTTTGACATTTTACATATGAATTACGGCTCCGAATTAGAGAAGTTTATTCAAATCGTAACTCTCTCAAATGTTTCTCAATGAATTCGATTGTATGGAATAAAAACAATTAATTTTCTGTTACTGATCATTTTCACTTTTTCTGATTTCTAATAAAATTTTCTTTTCTATCACCCGCAGTTTAACGTAACGGGCCTCTTCAACGATGAGGGCATGTCTAAGATAGTCAGCAAGACGATTTCCGATGTTACGTCTAAGTTCATCACCGCGAACCAAAACACGATTGCGTATATTATTAATACCTCTGTCACGAAGATTTTAAACAAATTTCTGTTAAATATAACATTTCGAGACCTATTGAAAGGAATAGGTTTGTAATACTTTTCTACCTGTTGGCGCCATGTTATCGTTCAATCAATCATTTCTACAACGATCGATCCCAGTTGAACGATACAAATACATGATAATGCACTTAAAGAGCATTTGTTGGTAATGTTGTCAAAGAGAAAATTTTTAATGAAGCTTATTTTGTTAACGAAGTTTATTAAATTTATTTCTTGCAATGTATATAGTATTAATTAAAAAGTATAAAAATCACAAGCAGAAAAAATTTCTTTCCTATAATAAGATTTTCGCTTTCTTTATAAATTTTATTCTTTATGTTATTTTCATACTAATATTAAAAATAGGAAATCGATACCAATTAAAAGTAACATAACATTAAAACTAAAGTAATACTAACATAATTTGTAAACAAATTGTAAGAACATTTTTAAAATAAAATTAACATTTATGGTATATTAAATAACACGTATTTTATTCATTTATCTTAGAATTTATCTTTTAAATATTATTAGTTATTTTTATGTTATTTACTCATTTAAATAACATATAAATTATGTTATTTTAACACTAAGAAATGTCAAATATCATTTTAGCACAAAATATTTAAATTAAACATAATCACATTATGTTAAATTAATACTCGAATATGTTAAAAAATACGAAATTTTAACAAGAACTTAAATAGATTAACATAAACATAAAATGTTTTTTATTGTGTATGGTAAAATACAAAAGAAAAAAAAATATGCCTCATATTATATATCACATTTCATATAAAATTATTTCTAAAAAATAAATGTACAAATATATTTTTTGTCTTGCATATGGTAATGAACAGACTTGAAAATACTATACATTCGCATGATATCGCGTTTATCAAAAAAAAAGATAATTCGATAAATCTACAATTGAGGGAAAAAGAGAAAGAATTTAAGATTCAATTAATCTAATCTTTTTTGCTATGTGCGTATTGTTACAACTCTTCATTTTATCGTGCTATCTTATATTAAAATGTCGCTATAATATTAAAATTGAATTATTTACTTACTTCAATTGTATACTAATTTATATATCTGTCTAACGCATAAAATAATATTTATTATATTATAAAACTCCTTTTTTTTCGTTATAAATATATATTTTTGCAGTTAAATAATATTACATAATGTTATCTGTATTATTTATGTACGATATTAATTTTTACCAACATAGATTAGACCTACAATGTATCTTCTTCTTTAGACAGTTTAGGATACTCAAACTCTATTCATTTAGCAGAAATGTAATTTTGACTTTTATATTTTTATACAAATGTGTCACAATATTCAACACTATTAAATCAAATAAATTGTCATTATTCATAAAAAAAATTTTAATTGTAAAATAAAAAAATATTATAAAGACACAAAATATTCTTTTACATAAAAAAAGGTTTAGTAATAGCTATCAAATATTTAGTGAAATAATGCTAATTAAATGTTTGATTAATATAACTAAATAATTTTTTATTTTCTTAAATATTTATTAAATATATTTTATTAAAGTTACCTGCATTTATATATTGTAGATATTACAAAAATTTTTTTTAGTGTATTAAATATGCAAAAAATTACATTGTACCGATTAAAAAAAATTCAGTATTTTAACATTGCAGTATTTTAATTCCTGCCAAGACTGCGCATTATCTTTATATACATCACTTGATTGTTACACAAGTTGCAGCATAACAAGCTGATTTATAATCTAATCTTCAGTTTAATCTCTGGTTTTGATAAGAGACACAGATCTCATTATAAGAAAACAAACTCATTAGACTAAAATAAAATTAATCGTAATAACATAATTACAGTTAATTGCGCTTCCACGACGTAAAAAAACTGTCATTAACAACTACTTCGATGTTTTCAAAAAAACTCAATGGAATTTTTCAATAAAAGAAAAACGAAAAATACATAAAATTTTGCGTGTTTTTATACGAAATCAAATTCCTTAACTGGACAAAGATCGAATTGTTGTACGATATGCGTAATCAATAAAAAATCTTGATTCGATATCAGCGAATTGTGCCTATAAATACGTCCACATTTTCTTGAGCTCGCAGTTTTGTTTGTGCTGTCTAAACAAACGTAAAGTTGGACGGTTGTCAGACTGGTGTAAATCAACTTACGACGAGCCGTACGTAAACAATACATGATCGTTCTAGGCCTTGAGGGCCACAAAGTTTTCACAGATAATAAAAAATATACAATTTCAAACACAAATAGATACTAAACACAAAAAAGTGACGAGTTAACTTTATTTAACTAAATTTAAATGAAATTATAAATTTTTTTCGGCTTCCATGTTTCTTAAATATCCGCGTCGCAGAAAGATGTGAAAATATATTTGATTGCGAAAATATATTCGATGTCCTTTTCGATAACAACATTGGCCAATAATAATAACAGGAATTTGTTAGCTTTAAGGCTGATAGGTACTGTGACAGCGTAACTAATAATAAATAGATATTTTCTACTTCACGCAGAAAAATGAAGCTGCAGGTAGTGTTCGGGATCGTCCTAATCTGTTGCAATGCAAGGGCAATGAGAATAAATGGTAAGCAGATATCTATATTTTTTCTTCTAAAATTCCCTTTCTCCTATATTTTTCTAGAGATCCATTTCTTCAAACCAGTGATGCGCAACTTTTTTAAGAATCATTTTCAAAAGGACATTTTTAGAATCTTTAAAATCAGGACATTTAAAATCTTTTGGGCATTTAAAATCTGTATAATGTTTCATTTGAATAAAATAGAAAATATAATTTTTTATTTCTGGCTATGAGCCTGTAGGTCAAAAATTCACAGATAAACCACATGCGACTCATAACCGCAAGTTATGCAACGCTGTACCAAATGATTTTTTTTTTAAGAGTAAATTGTTTATATTATTTATTTTATGCCTATTTTTATATTATCTATTCTTCAATTTGCAGTTAAATTACTTATTTTTAAACATTCAATTGTTTTTTTTAATATTTCTCGTGAAATATATTTTTAATAAAAAGATCTTAAAAAATTGCATATTTTTTAATAATCTATTTATCGCATTATCAGATTATTATCACGAATTAATTATTCTTTTACATTATTATAATTTTCACAATTTTACGCTTTTATTATTAATACGTTATTAAGAAGATAATTAATATTATTAATTTTTAAGATTATTTTTTTACTCACGTATTTTTTCAAAAATACGAAATATTGCTCTCTTTAATAATAATATTTTATCAAAAATATAAATCCTTGCATTTATTTGCGTAAGTTAATAATGTTATCTGCAAAATTTATATAAATTTTATTTTTTTTTAGCAGAGCCGTTTGGAAATCCCATGATACAAGATGCTCTCGAGAAGTTAAAAAATACTCTGAAGACAGGAAACGAGAAACTCGGAATTCCGATTCTTGATCCATTCAAAGCGGATCAGCTTGCGGTTAATATTAATGAAGACGAAATAAAGTGCGTGCCGTTCAATTTTTTATTATATATATATATATATATAGAGCCATAAATCTATATAACTCTAGTTCTTCTTTTTAATAAAACTGTAAGCGTAGTTTAATATTTTTGACAAATATTTTTTTTAAATAGTAACATAGTAACAGGTAATGATTCGCGTCATTTTACTTGAACAAAAAAAAAACAAAATGTACTTATCACGGAATTAAATTTATAAACTTTTTATATGTTTTTATATGTCTTTCGCATATTTTCAGATTGAATGCGAATTTGAGTACGTGCAATGTAAACGGTTTATCTGGATATGATGTCATCAATGGTGATTTGACTATGTCCGAAGACATTGTCATATCGCTTCATCTTTCGTGGCCATTAGTCACCGCGAATACTAAATACGACATGAAAGGCAAAGTCGACAATTTCGAACTTTTCGGCAATGGTAACATAAAGTGAGTATTACTCGTTTCTTAAAGATTGAAAATTAAAACCATCTACAATTATGGCGAACTTAAAATTTTAAAAACTACTCAAAATTAGATCAACAAGAATAAATCAATTAAGAGAAATAACACAGGTCCACAAAAAAAAGTATTTTGGGGTAAAGACTCGGCTATTCTTATGTATTTTGAGTCGCTGAATACGAATACATTAAAATAGAACCATCCAGGGAAATTTTTCAATTTAAAGCAAAACAATGACCTATTTTTTCCCCATTTTTAACTCATATTTTCGCTTTAAATTGAAAATTTTGCCCGGATGGTCTTATTTTGATATCAGATTCGTATTCAACGAGTCAAAATACATAAGAATAGATCTCCACCCCAGCACAGAGTACTTTTTTTTGTGGGTCTTTGTAATCCTATTTTCGGCCAAAGCGGATTTTAGTGATACTAATATGCAAACGTTTGCAAATATATTTTTTTCTGTTCTGTAAACTGCGCGTCGATTCGATTACTTATGTCAAATTTGAAACGCAATTACAAATTGAAGCAAACTAAAGATATCGAAAATTAAATTGATCATTAATTTTAATAATGATATTAATAAGCATCTTAAAAATCTAAATAATTTATTGCAAAAAATATCACTTCCAGCGCTTTAACTCAAAATAGGATTATTTCTCTTGATTGATTAATTTTCAGAATTTTAAATAATTCTTAGATTTAATTTTAATCTTAATCTTTTCTTTAATTTTAAGACTTTTAAATAATTCTTTATAAAGTATTTTCCACTTATTTTATCAATAAATATACCTCCGTTATAATTAAAATAGATATTTCTGCATATCTTCATTTAAAATACTCATTTTAAATGAAGATATGCAGAAATATCTATTTTATCCAAATTGTTCAAAATATTAAAGTTGATAATATACTGCGTATTCAATTTTCAGACTGTCTGCGCAAAATTTCGTTCTCAACACAACAGTTACTTTCTTATGGAACGGTAGTTTGAACTCATATTTGAAAGTAAAGAATATAAATTTAGAGCTTTCTTTACAGAAGCTAGATGTAAGTAAACAGAAATCTATCTTTCTTTCTTCTTCTCGCAATCTTCGTAATTATATCATTGAATGAAATTTCTAGAATGCGAATTATTCGAATACAAATCAAATCGAGTCAAGTAAGATTTGATTCGATTCGTATTCGAATAATTCGATCATCATTAATTCTGATCATCATCTACTCTCGTATTCCTTTTTCTCCTCTTTCAATTGTGGACTAATACTTTCATCTATTATTTGCAGTTTCAAGCGACGGGCCTCTTTAACGACGAAGAAACATCTACATTATTGAGTGCATTAATTTCCGATATGGCACCTGAGTTAATAAGCAATGAAATGGTTATAAGCAAGATTGTTGCATTTGTCACAAAGAAGGCCGACGATTTTTTGGCCACTAAGACGCTTTTAGAAATAATAGAAATGTTCCTTTAAGAAACTTTTCGTCATATTAGCGGTGCCATCACCGTGTAATGAATCATTTTATACAGTTACGATTCTAATCGATAAAACGATATGAACGGATTGGTTATGAAAGATTTGGAACATGTTCATAAAATGATTATGTTCTAAGAGAAAATGCAATTTAAAAAATTAATGTTTTTCGAAACAAATTAGAAATGCGTTCTCTAAAACGTTTTGTATCTTTTTCTTTTATACAATTATATAGGCAAATTAAAAAATGTTTACTCATATATTTGTTATAGCTAAAGTTAAGTATTAAACTGTTCTAGTTTGTCGATTTTAAAGCAATGGACCTAAAATGTTCTATTTACTTGTAATATTGTATCTTTTTAATGTATAACACATTTGTACATATATTTATATATATTTTACATATATTTCATTTAATGTCATTACAAACTTTAAATAATTAAAATTGCTTTGATTTAAAATAAAAATAGTTTGACACTTACTGGTGGTTGGACACATACGATGTAAGAAAGTTATAACTTTGTCGACCTGCAAAACACAAATATGAATCCTAATTATTATCCATATGAATGCCGAAAAGTTTGCATTTGCAAACTATTTTGAAAAATAATCACATTAAATTTTCTAATTTGACTTCTAAATTAATTTTTGATAATATTTTTGAAAGAGAGTTTTCTTTTTAGGTAGAAATTCTATAGAATTTCTCAAATAAAAAAGTTTTCCGTCTCAAATCTCTATATGTATAATAAATTATTGAAATCAAAAAGAATAAATAATTTAAATTCTATTATAAAATTAATTGACTTAAATTAATTAAAAATGTACAAGTAATAAATAGCACTTGGAACAAAATGAGCAGTACATATATATTTATAGAAATTTACAGTATAAATATATAGAAATTATGACATATAAAGACATGTTTACCAAAATTTTTTTCAAGACAATTTTCAAATTTAATTTAGCACGTATTGCATGTATATTTATAATATATTTAAAGATAAACGTAATGTATCAATTTAAAGCATTACTAAAAATATAAAAATATAAATTATTTTATTATTACATTTAAATATCTGTGTAAAATTTAAACACAATTTTCTTATTAGTTTAAAAATTATTTAATTTTTTGTTTCATTCTTATGTAAAATCATGCTTTGTAATATTTATTTACAAATTTGATGGAAAAGTCGCATTACGAATAAAATCAAATTCTTTATACATTAATAAAGCTCCAATAAATATTCGTGCAAAAGTTTATTTAAATCCATTTACTTGTTTAAAAATTATTTCTCTAAAACTACAGAAAAATATAGTAATTGCGCTGCATGAATCGTTACAAACCAAAAAGAATTTGTTATGTATTTTGTTTCTTGCAGTTAGTTTTGAGACGTACATATTTACAAAATTTACGACAAATCTTTTTAATATTGACTGCGTTCAGCAGAAAAAAAATCATTGAGCGCTCACTGATCAGTTCTTTTAAGCAGTTAGAACAACAAGTCGTGATATCAAAATGATTCCAAAATAATCATTAAAAGTCATTTTTCAATTCATTATTTCTAATTCATTTTAATGTCATTTTAACATTATCGTGACTTATTGTTCTACTTGGTTTTGACATTCTGCTTGGTTGTTTTTGCTTAAACGCAGCTACTATTAATTAATATCTTCTGACTGATATTATATATAGCCAAAACATCCTTCACGATAATAAATTTCTCACCTTATGGCTGCTCCGATGTCGTCCAGTGTCTCCCAGACAGCCTCTTCCTCTTTTGTTCCTGTACGGCCATCCTTGCATGGCACTTTCTTGACGTATAAGGCCGAGTTCACACCTCGCGGAAAGACAGAAGCAGACAAGCGAAATGTACCGCCTACTGCGAGTCCTGATTTGCTTCCGCTTTTCCGCTTTCCGCTTTTCCATCAAGGTGTGAACCCGACCTAACTTTCGCGAACACAATTACCCGCGAACGTGTGCGTCGATCATCGGAATACGATACATTGCGACGGCATTCAGAACGTTGAGCAAACGCAACGTGTAATTTTTTAAGGAAGCTCAAAGTAGATCGATGCGCGACTAACTTCACATGCCAGTTACAATCCGTGAAGTTAGCGCGAGTTACGAGTGGCAAAGCAGTTATTAGCGAAAGTCGCGCAACTAACTTCACATGCCAGAAGCAGCCACCGCTGCAGCGATAGGAGTTCCGCATAATAAAAGAAACAGGGAACAGAGAACAGAGAATAAGAATTTCAACTAGAAACTGTATATTCCACAATACATGATGTCTGATACTAAGATTGGAAACAATCGTTTATATTAAATAACATTGCTTTAAATACGAAGCGCCACTATGATTTGTTAAGATGTTGAACTATTATATATATTCATATAAATGAATTAATTTCAGAAATGATAATTGCGTGTCGATGTGGTTGTCGGACTTTCAATGCAATCAATCTGAAATATTAATAATCCCCCCAAATTTCCCAAATTAATCTTAAAAAACTGTATTATATATATTCATGAACTATTATATAAATATATATAATAATTCAACATCTTAACATTCAGATCGTAGTGGCGCTTCGTATTTAAAGTAATGATTTCTGATAGGTTGAAATTCTTATTCTCTAATAAGTAATAATAAGACTTCACAAGTATAAAATAATTTAGAATAAATGAAGGGCTAAGAGCCGGTTATGTAACAAAAAATTTTTTAATTTAACACATGAAAATGAAAATAGTTACATACGTTTCGATACCGATCAGATCATTCTCAATGTTACAGTAAATATAATTATAAAATTGTCGGAAATCTATGTAGTCAACAGTATTTTTTATGTCCTGTTTTTATTATAAAGTTGCCAGTTAGTAACTTAAAATAGACAATCTCATCGTTGTAAATTCTCGGCAGTAAAATCGTAATCTTATTAGATAAAAAGTCGAGAGCATATGAAAAAAGAAGAATGCAAAAGGATGATGATCCACATCGTAGCAACAAATGTTGCAAATTATAATAACTTAAATAGACCAACTCATCGTTAAAAATTCACGGTAATAAAACAGTAATAATCTAAAAATAATCGATAACAAAGGAGAATTAATGCTGAATGCGTAAAATTAACAATATATATAAATATAAAAATGTACCTTATTTAATAGTTGAGCATATAAATAAAAATGAATGTAAAAAAGTTGTGTTCCACATGGTAACAAACAGTAGTAATTACTTTAAAAATTGGAGCAAATTTGGAAATGAAATAATAATGAACAATGATTTCGACGATGTCGGATAATGTCAGGAAAAAAAAACACAAACCGGAAACCAATGATGACAAGAAAGGGGCAGAAAGGAGAAAGTTAGGAAGAGGAAAGAGAATGTATGATACTAGTATACATTTCAGGCAATGAGTTCGTGTCATTCTGTTGATTCCAACTTGGTTTCTGTCTTTTTATATGCATCATTCAGATATCAATCTCTTATTATATGAAGGCTCAATATCCAATATATCCACTTTATCCCATTTAAAATTATGATTCTCCTCAATATATTGATACAAATGGAGATTAAGATTTTTTTATTAATATCTGAAACGTGTTCTTGCAATCTTGTTTTTAATTGTTTCTTTGTTTGGCCTACGTAACTAACATCACAATTCTCACAAGAAATTTTGTAAACCACATTTTGATTATTTAGGATCCGCTTCTCTTTTTATTAAGTTTTTTAATGTATTTGGAATAGTAAAGGCCAATCTACAGTTAAACATGTTGACTATTGGTGTAAATTTTTCAGATATTGAATTAACATATAGAATTATAAAAAATTTATTATCTTTAACATTTATATTATTAGAACTTTTACTATTGTTAATATGAAATTTAATTCTACTTGGAATAGTCGAAAATAAAAGATAGTGGATATCCATTATTTAGAAAGATATTAATAGCATCAATCAAATTATTTTACTGACACTAAGAATGACATAGACGAATTATTTTGTCTATGATTCTATAAATAACATCTCTTTTGGTAAAGCAGATGGTATGAATAAAAATTAAAGTATCTGTCGGAAAAGGTTGCTTTACGATATCCGTCGAAAATAAATTTCCGTTCCTTTACAATTAACATAGTGTCTACAAAACTTAACTTTCCATCTGTCCTACTTCTACAGTAAACTGCAGTCTAACATGTGAAGAATTAAAAATACCCAGGATATCATTGATACTTTCAGACGGAACAGCAAAAATAATATTATCAATATATCGAAAAATAACAATCGAACCGGCAATCACAATTTTCTTCAAGTCTTGCATTATCATATTTTTGCAACAATTGGTAACAAAGGTAACCCCATCAGAGTCCTATATATTTGTTTGTAAATTTTATTATTATTAAACATAAAAAACGTAGAATTTGAGATTAATCGAAAGGCAATCATAAACTCATCTAACGGAATTTTTGTTCTCTTAGATATAAAATCCCATATCTTAACCACACAATCAGATGCCAAATTTACAGGTATGTTAGTAAATAAGGATACTACATCAAAAGAAACCAACAAAGAATCTGAACTAAAGTTGATATCTTTTAATTTTTCGACAATATCAAAACTATTTTTTATAATATATTATTAGGAGCTTTTGGTGTGGTATCATTAATAATATTGTGCAAAAATAGTGGTAACTTATATAGGACTATTCACAGAAGACACAATAATTCTAAGAGAGTAATCCTGTTTATGGATTTTTGTTAATCCATATGCTCTAGGAATATTGCCGTTAGTCCCAAGTAATCTCCGATATGCAAATTCATCAATAAAATTCCTCTCTTTCCAACTGCTAAGTAAGCTGCGTAAGTCACAAGTATGTTTTTTAGTTGGATCTTTTGCTAATATTTCATATGTGTTAGTGTCTGAAAGCTTCATCTTAGATATGTAATCGACCTTATTTAAAGCAACTGTGACATTCCTCTTATCTGCCTTAGTAATTAGAATTTTAAGATGATCTTTTATACATTTTTTAGATGACCGAACAATAATTTACCATTCGAATCAGTTATGGGAAACTCCTTATGAAAATTCTCAAAAATCGAAATTGCATTTTTTCTGACAAAGTTAGTTATATTGTTCGGACGACCATGTATTGTTTTCAATATTTTTAATAAACTCAATCAACGTTCCATCAATATTGTGTTTGTTCATAGGAAGACCAAAACCCTCATCTAACTGTAACAAATATTAGACCTTCAAAGGAGTGTCGTCAACATTGCTCAAATTAATAAGCCACTTTTTATTTAATGAATCTAAGGGAGTCGCTTCTTCAAATTCTTTAGCCGAAATATGTATTCTTTCCTTCGAAAGTGATGAATCTTTATTAGGAACATTAATAGACTCAATATTGTTTTGTAATTCGTTATTCAAATTACAAACGTAAGAAATTGGATTGATTTTAGATCTTTTTATTCTTAAATTTTTTTTCTCAACCAGCCAATCTTCTTATCAATTCTACTTGTATGTTGAAAAAAATAAAAACTATTCATTTTGTCTAAATATTTAAAATTCGCAAACTATGGAAACTAGCAAGACACTATGAATCTTCGAAGAGAAATAAAAAATGTTCACAAAATAAAAAATTACTCATAAAAATAAAAAAATTTCTTATTCTCTGTTCTCTGTTCTCTGTTCCTTTTATTGTGTGGAGCCCCATACCGATTGCACCTTCGCGCACTTTTCGCACCATGGTTAAACAGCTCATGAAAGGAACTCAGAGCTATCATGGAACAAGATTGGAATGGATTCCGATCGGAATTATTCAATTATTCCTTAGATTTCTATTGTGTTTTCTAGGGAAAATAGAATAATTCCGATCGGAATTCATTCCGGCGTGTTCTCTGGTGTGCTCTTGTGCATACATTTCTAATAGCCAATGAAAATATGACGTGATTTTTTATTAAAATATTCCTTATGTATAATTATATACAAAATTATGCATAATTGTGTATGAGAAATTTATTATTTTTTATGTTTTTACATTACTATTATTATTTCTATTACACTAAAAAATAATTTTACAAAAGAAAGAGAGAGGGAAGTATGAACATATATGAACATATTTTATATATGATTGTACATATATGTTTATGAATATTTATACATATTTATACATATTTATGTATGAAAAATTTTTTACTGGATATATGTAATTGTTCAAATATGTAATAATATGAATGAATAGAATAATTACACTGTAAAAAGTAATGTATTTTATTCTTGTCTTCATGTTTTAAATACTTAAAGATGTTTTAGTTTTAAACTTTTTCAATAGACAAAACATCTTTAAGTGTTTAAAAAATGGATACAAGAATAAAACATTTTAATATCTTAAAATTAAACACTTCTTTTTTTAGTATAATGATTATTTAAATATTACTTTTACGTTCTGTAAATATTTCTGGAATATCCTTGAAATGTTATTTTGGAGTTTAGGATCATTTTATAAATATTTCAGGAATATTAAGTTAACTTGGTTCGCTCCTACTACCTCACCTCAGAAAATAGAAGCACGTTCTTTTTAGCTACTTCTTGCACGATTCATTTTTTCTTTTTTTCTCTCCAACGTGGAGAGAAAAGGAAGAAAAATGAATTATGTAAAAACTTTAACCAAAAAGAACAGACCTTAGGTTAACTACTGGAGCGATATATATATTTGGTGGAAAATTATATAGTGATTATAACATTTGGAACAGTATTGGACTAATCCAGCGTTTGGAGTGTATAGTATTGGAGCAGCGTTCAGAGTATTGGAAGAAGCAAGTCAGGACTAATAATGTGATTCGATGACCATCTTTGTGCTTAGGTCCTTAGAGCTAATACGAAAGCGATCTGGTAAAGTGCAGAATGGGGTGACTTATAATGTTTTCTCTTGGTGCATTATCACTCATTTAGAACCGGTTCCACCTTTTGGTAAATCTTATCTGTGAGGTAAATTTGATAATCCACGCATGTGATTGGGTAATCTTACTACTTATCCAATAAGTAAAATTTATCAAAAGATAGAACAACCATCCCTCAGACAGTGTATGTATGTACCATGTTTCCATGGCTGATGGTAAGCGAACTCATTCGGTGTACCGTGTTTCCATGACTACGTGTGCAAATTTTATGCATGAAATGAGATTTTGCTACACCGTCTCAAGGGAGTCACGGTGTAGAGCCAGTGTGACATTTAAAATTTGAAAATGGAAGTCAAGCGGAAACAGAATTTGAGCGTAATAATGATATAGTGTACACCATAGAGTGCACCATTCTAGTATAATGCAGTGCTTACACGCGACTGATGCGAAGCACCCATGATATAAGAATATAAGGTATTTTGTTCCTGAACATGTGCAATAGTCCAAAATGGCGGCTGTTCCTAAACTAATCATAATTTCATCCAAAATTATAAAAAGCAATATGGTTACTACCATGGTATGTATGTACATTAGATTAAAAGTGATCAAAAAGCAGAGTTTCACGTTATGAAACAGATTTCGCGTCTTCCTTGATTACATTATTCTTTCAAGAAGTTTGTTCTTCTGAAGTGGCCGAGTGATTAAGAGCGGAGTTCTTTAAGTTTTACGTAGCAACAACAGTTAGAGTATGTATAACAATGTCTATAAAAAATTATGTTTCTTATTCATTCATAAACTATTTCCTTTATTATAACTTATCAATTTTTTTCTAAATAATTAATTAGCATATTCTATTTGATTTGTAGAAACAACCTACATATTGTGTTCAAAACTATAAGAGTATTTATTAAGAATATTTCGTATATTTCATTCTAATACAAAAGGCATTACATATTACTGCTTTTCCAAGGAAATTAATATTCATCAGCAGTAGCGTGTGTTTATTTATTTATAATAGTATGTTATAATAAATAATAAATTTTAACTGATCTTAAATATCAAATTACATTTATTAACATTATTATATTTATTAATATTATTATCATTAATTTTATTAACATTATTCTATTTTATACTCCATTATTTTATTTATTTATGGCTTTTTATATTTTTTCAAATTTTAATTTTTTTACAATTGTTATATATGTGTTTTTACCAACTGTGCATTAGAATTTAGTGTTAAATTTTGGACAATTGATTGGTTGTTCTAATACTTTTCCGCCATTATGCAATGAAATATTTTAAGGCTACATTGGTCGTATCGTAGACGTCGCAAGTTACAAACTTGTTACTTCAGCCAATCCGACGTTTCAATTTTAAAGTCACATGATATTTACAACGCTTCCGATGCTACTATATGACCAATAGAATAGCCTTTATATTCTTATACCACGGCTGCATTCAGTGTATCCTAAGGGGCTCCGCACAATAAAAGAAACAGGGAACAGAGGATAGAGAATAAGAATTTCAACTTATCAGAAACTATGCATTCCACAATACATGATTTCTGATAGGTTGGAATTCTCTGAAGAGAAAACGCTATTGTGATCGATGGTTATGAATCGGAAAATCATTCTGAAAAGCAAAAAGAAGAAGTGGAGGACGCATACCTCCTCCAGAATTTTCAACACTTCCTTTATGATCGTCCTTGGAGCTGGTACTTGTGAGAAAACGAAGCTGGATATACTTGTGAGATGAATTGCTGATTCCATTTCTTTATTGCTATCAAGAAACGAGTCATCGGTGCACATGCTATCACAGATTCAGGAATCGCATTGGTGAGACATCTCCCTTTTATAAAAATACGTATTATAATTTCACGGATCGCACATAGAAAAATTCCGAAATTGTACTCTGAAAAGTCTGTCACGAGTAAAATATTTATTTTTGCGCAGCCTTTTCCAATCTCGGGTAGAACACAAAGTCATAATTAAGTCTTAATGCTATCATAGAACATCATTAATTCATTATATCATTTTAATATTTAAAAATAAATTTATAGGTAAAATAAGATTACGATGATGTCCTTATGATATCCCAGATGAAAACTTTGAAATTATTCCACGTATTGGAACATTTCAGCGAAATTAAATGTGCTGAAAATATATTAATGAAAGTGAATTTTACAGCTAATATATTGAAAATCTTTGAAATTGAACTAAAATTTCTCTGAAACTTTTGCTGAAATTTCTCTGAAATTTTATTAAAATTTTGCTGAAAATGAATTTTTCATCTAAAAATCGCTAAAATTAAACTAAAATTTTTCTGAAATATTGAAATTTTTCTAAAAAGTGTTCATGAAAACGTGGAATAATTTCGGCGAAATTTTTCCACGAGGGGTTATTATGATTTCTGTATCTTACTCGGAACATATCGTTTATTTTACTTTGATCATTCGTTTCCGCGCTTGCCAATATTATAGTTAAATTATCGCATCTCTTTGTATTAAATAACTAATTTATATTACTTTGTAATTTATATCACGATACTATTTCTATTCGATATCTTTTTTCGACTGTCTGTTTTTTTGTTCCTTCTAAGCTGCATTAGCTAATTCTACAATGTGCTTTTTGTTTTCTGTTTCTTCTTGTTTGTCTCTTATCTTATTGACCAAAAAGGCAAGAAACAAACAGAGAATAAATAGCAAAAAACAAGAAACAAAGAGCACATTGTAGAATTAGCCTAAAACTTTCTAAAGACTCAGGTATTGGAGCAGATAGACACGTGCGTCTCTATTGTTCCAATACGCTCGAACTATAGCTTCTATTCACCCAAACGCTTCGTTGGAGTAAGAAACTAGATAGAAATGGAGCATGTTGGGGCATGTTGGAGCATGTTGGAGCGAGCGCGCGAACAAATCTATAGCGATTTCGGCTAGGATGCACTAATGTGCACTAGTGCATATAAAAATAATAAAAATAAATATTTTCACAAATTGAATTCGTCACAATACAATATAATAAGCAATATTTACGGCACACGATTGGAAGGAATGTGGTAGCTCGGTAATCTAATTAAATACCAATGTCTCATTAAGGATGTAGGGGAGACGCGGCTAATAGATTCATTTTTTAGTTTCGAATTTTTATAGATAAAATTAAGAGACTTATCGAAAAAATGAATTCTACACCAATTACTACATACATTTGACTACCTAATGATATTTTAATAATAAGGGGAAATTGATAACTAATATGAAAAAAAAAATGCATTTTTCTGATTCAATTAGCCCCGACACCGAGGTAATTCGACTAAGATTATTAAAATAAAGATTAATGTATTTTAAGCTACATCTTTGGCTACATATTAATAAAACTTTTATAAAAATATATTTTAAACACAAACATTCGCTTCGCAGGGCAAAACAATACTTCTTTTTGGAAAATTTGTTCATTTCGTGCAAAAATACGTCGAAGCCTAGTTTTCGAGATTGGATATGAGGGAACTAAATTTATAACATTTACCACTGAGGAAAATCTCTTTAAAGGAATAAAATTTTGAGTAAGTACTATAAAAGTTGTCACTAAATGAGTCATACAGTTCATGCTGTGGTTAGTCTACTATCTCCATCCGTTCATTTTTTAAAAACATTAATATAACGATAAATAACGATAACAAAGACACAAAAAATCTGTTGAACTTTATTAAGTAAGAACTACACTTACTATCTAAGTAGAAATCAAATATCTCAGACAATTATATATCGTAAAACAAAAACTTTAAGAATAAAAATATTTACTTAGATGTACGATTTTTTAAAATTGTGGCAAAACTTCTATCATAGATGTGTTCGCAACAAGATATTACAGCAGACTTTAGTGGCAGTGTAAATAATATAATGAATAACTAGATGGAACAATATCGTAATAGAGCATGTCGATGTTGTTTGTCGTTACTTTGCTCTGTGACGGATATATGTGCGTAAAGGCAAATTATTCTTTGGTAAAAGAATTAATCTTATTTTAAAAGAGGTAGATAAAGAGTGCATATAAAGTATATAAAGTGCGTTATACAATGAATAGCGATTTTGGTTGGGATAAAGCTGCTATAATGTACAATTGTACAAATGTATTAAAAACAGATTAAATTGTACAATCCCTAATAGATCCCCAGTAGAATCAGCTTTTAACCTAAAAACAGCGAGTTTTTACGTTAGGAATAGAAATCTCTAATATCGAATGCGTATTAAATGTTAAACTATCTATTAATTTAATATTTACGTTTTTTATTACATAAATTTTATTTATATAAACAAAAGGTAGTATAAAAGAAGGGCAAAAAACCAATAACGTATAAAAGAATTATAATTTAAATAAGCAAAATTAATACAAAACAATTAAAATAAAATAAAACAAACGTTTCAACTCCAATCGAGTCATTTTCAATGCAATCTTACATTAATATAAATATCGTTCTAAATTAAAAATTCGTACATAATCTTACAATATTCTTACAATTCCTTAATATAAAATTTCTTCTTTCTGTGTAATACGCTGCGAGTCATTTTTATCAAGAATTAAAGTCATAAGAAAATTCTGGAAAAGTAACCGTAAACAAAAAGAATTAATATTAATCACATAAAAATTAATAATATGATAATGTACCTTAGTAAATCTGTTAAGAGTCCAATAATACACAACGAGAAAAAAATGTAAAATATGGACCATTTCGTGGTAGAATAAAATAGTCTTTTTAATTTAATAAGTTATTATAAGCAAATTCGCAAAGGTAACAAGCATCTGATTTACACGATGTCAAAAAACGAAATGTCAAGCAGAAAAACATTATCGAGAACGGAAAACGGAAAA
>NW_011627034.1:213501-242298 GCF_000204515.1 Acromyrmex echinatior
AGGAGAAAGAGAATGTATAATGTCAGAATACAAATCCGGCAAAGACTCCGTGTCATTTTGTCTATTAATCCCATGCTTCTGTTTTTTAATATGGACCATTTCAGTTATCAACCTTTTATTTATTTATGAAGGCTCTACATCTAATATTTCCACTTTATCCCATTTAAAGTTATGATTCTCCTCAATACGATGGTTAGAAATCACTGATGGAGATTTTGAACTTATATTGATATCAGAAACATGTTCAAACATGCAATCTGATCTTTAATTGTCTTTTAGTTTGGCCAACGTAACTGGCATCACAATCTTCGCAAGATATTCTGTAGACCACATTTTGATTCTGAACGTGTTCTAAATCACATGTTCTAAATCATCCTTTCCTCTCCTTATGAAACTTCTTAATGTGTTAGGAATAGTAAAAGCCAATTTACAATTAAACATATTAACAATAGGTATAAATCTTTCGGATATCGTATTAACATATGGAATCGTAAAAAACTTCTTCTCAGTGTCATCTTTATTCTTATTCAAATTATTAATCTTATTAATGTGATATTTGATTCTATTATAAAGAGTCGAAAAAATAAAACGGATACCCATTCTGTAAAAAAATCTTAATAGCGTCAATCAAATTATTTTGTTGGAATTTCGGATGACACAAACAAAAAATCTTATCCACGACTCCATAAATACACCTCTTTTATGACAAAGTAGATGGTGTGAATGGAAATTAAGAAATCTGCCGGAAAAGGTTGCTTTATGGTATATATCAAAAATGAGATTCCGTTCTTCAATAATCAACATCATATCTAAAAAACTTATTTTTCCATCAAGGCCAATCTCCATGGTGAACTGCAATTTAGCATGTAACGAATTAAAAATATCCAAAATATCACAAACACTCTCAGAGCGGCTAAGATAATATCATCAATGTATTGATAATAAAATAGCAGTCGACAAGGCAGCATTGGCCAATAGCCATTTTTTCAAAGTCCTGCATAACAATATTTGCAACAACAGGTGACAAAGGTGAACCCATGGGGATCCCAAATATCAGCTTGTATATTTTTTTATTAAAAATAAAAACCGTCGAATTTAGAACCATCCGAAAGGCAATCAAAAACTCGTCCAAAGGAATTTTAGTCTTCTTGGATATAGCATCCCACCTTACAATCAGATGCCAAATCTATAGGTATATTAATAAATAGAGATACCACATGGTTTCCTTGGATGTGGTATCTCTATTTATTAATATACTTATAGATTTGGCATCTGATAGTGTGATGTAGAATTCATTTTTTCGATAAGTCTCTTAATTTTATTTATAAAAATTCGAAACTAAAAAATGAATCTATTAGTCGCGTCTTCCCTACATCCTTAATGAGACATTTAATTAGATTACCGAGCTACCACATTCCTTCCAATCGTGTGCCGTAAATATTACTTATTATATTGTATTGTGACGAATTCAATTTGTGAAAATATTTATTTTTATTATTTTTAAATACTATGAATTTTATTTGAATATTGTCCTTTCCGCTCTCCGAACTTGTATTCGCCAAACCCTTCCTGATCGATCATGTAACTTTTTTCTCTTGAACGAAAACGTGAAAAGTAAAAACTTCATGTATGTATACATGTACATATATAAAAAAGATACATAATCGATGGCTGACCTGGTGGCTGACTTAATGATTTTTAAATAACATACAAATAAATAAAAGTAGATTAACATGAGAGTCAGCGCGGCTAAACGAATTATTATGCAAATTATTAGGGAATAATTTTATTCTGTAGAATGTTCTGTTAGAATGATGTCTTCTTTATTTGAACGGTTCAACTCTCTTTGGAGTCCTCCTCAACAATGTATACATAGATACAAAAGTATAGGTAGCTCACAAATCCATAATGATCAAGTAACAAATTGATAAAGATAAAGCGTTATTATTATAGACAGAGAAACGTATCATGGAGCTTTATTATATATTTAACAACGAAATTAAATACAGATTGTAATATCAAAAATTCAGATATATATATATATTCAACAACGAAATTAAAGACGTTATCTTAACATGTGCAATCTGTATATACGCTTCTCTTTCTATAACGCTTTATCTTTGTCAATTTGTAAGTGACTTCATCATTATAGATATGTGAGCTTTCTCTACTTTTATAAGTATCTACATTTCTGAGAAGGACTCCAAAGATAGTTGAATCGTTCAAATAAAGATAACTACAGAGTATTAAAATTATTCTAGCTAATAATTTGCACTATTTAGTCGCGTTAACTCTCACTAACCTATTTTTATTTATATATTTAGAATTTGAGAGTTCGTTTGTAATTATTATTGTTTTTAATCGTTTTTGTGATAGTTCGTGATTGTTTGAGAATTAACGCTATCGAGAAAGAGTAATATGCTAAAGAGTGATTGGCCACTTATGTCAAGAATCTTTGAAGCTGTCGAAATATTTCCGCGTATCAAAGGTTTTTAACGCGCGACAAATTAAAGGGACTTTATTTTACAAATCAGCTCGCATATAATTTATAACAAGACCGCGAATAATTATAAAACTTTTTTATTTTTAAGGATGTTTATTACAATATTAGAAAATAAGATCTATTAAGAATTATTTCTAAATAAAGTTGTGAGATCCTATCCTTAATTGTTTCACAATATAATACATACACAATAAAGAAGTCATCAAGCATCGCAATCTACTTCGATTCAATAAAGTAATTGTGAATGAAACAATGTAAGAACTCATAAAGATTGATAACAATTATAAAATCAAACGTAGATATTAGCAACTACATTAACACAGTTCTGTATTATAACTATAATATAGCATACACACAATAACTAAAATAATTTTAAAACAATTATTACAGTACAACAAGGACAGCAGCAGAAGTTACAACTATAAAAGCAGCAGCCAGAACAGTTGCATTTACAATAACAACTATGAAGCAGTAATTACTGAGAGTGGTCAGAACAATCACTAAATCAATAGATCGTATTATACAACAAGTAAATCAACTGCTGAGTCGATCAAATTCACCTTCATTGCTGCAACAACTGGAGCTAAGTACAACAACTACACAGCCGGCTACTGAGCAAACTATACCGATGACTTCCCAGTCTTGTACGCCTTCTGCAGTACCTGTTCCAAGCTCAGCTAGTAATGATTCTGATACGGACAATTCTAATAATGGAAGTTTTGAAATCATATCAGATACCGAACTTGTCTTGCAAGATAACCAACCGCAAGAACAAATAAACGTACAGATCGTAGAAGAGACTGTGCAATACAATAAACAACAAATAAACCAACAGATCATACAAGCACAGCAGCAACAAGCATCAAATTCACCTCCATTGAAGCAAAGTACGGATGACAGTTCTGATACAGATGACAATTTTGATACGGTCGACATGTATGGTGGAGACGTAAATTTTGAAAATATAGATGTTAATTTGCCAGCTGTTGTTGAACAAACTACACCGATAATTTCTCACCCTTGTATGCCGCCTGCAGTACCTGCTCCATGCTCAACTAATAATGATTCTGATATGGATAGCTATTATGATTTGGATGACATTTATTATAAAATAGATGACATTTATGATGGCATTATGGATGACATGTATGATGGAAAAGTAAATCTTGAAAACATGGATGTTAATTCAGTTGTTGAACAAATTACACCGATAACTTCTCTCCCTTGTATGCCTCCTGCAGTACCTACTCCAAGTAGCTCAACTGATAATAATTTTGATACGAATAGCAATTCTGATACGGATAATAATTATGGTGGAAATGTAAATCTTGAAAACATAAATGTTAACTCACAAGATGCGCAACAATCATTGCCGCAATCAAAGTTAATCTTAAAGCAATTGGACTCGATTTTAAAGCAGTTGAATTCGATCGTAAATCCAAGTACAGCAAATACGCAACCAACTGTTGAACAAACTACATCGACAATTTCTCAGCTTTGTATGCCTCCTGCAGTATTTGCTCCAAGCTCAACTAATAATGATTCTAATACGGATAGCTATTCTAATACGGATGATAATTATGGTGGAAATGTAGATCTTGAGAACACGGATGTTAACTCACAAGATGCGCAATCATTGCCGCAATTGAAGTTAATCTTGAAGCAATTGGACTCGACTTTAAAGCAGTTGAATTCGATCTTAAATCCAAGTACAGCAAGTACGCAACCAACTATTGAACAAACTACATCGATAAGTTCTCAGCCCTGTATACCTCCTCCGATACTTGCTCCAAATGTAGCTAATAACAATTCTAATATGAATGTAAATCCTGAGAAAATAGATATTAACTTTAAAGGTGCCCA
Organism: Acromyrmex echinatior; assembly: GCF_000204515.1. Next base: position 217,868 of record NW_011627034.1, read on the forward strand.
ATTAAGATTGCAAAAGAAAGAATATAATTGTAAGTATTTTTAAATTAAAGATTATAAAAATATATTATATCTTTTTAATCTCTAGGATCATAATTTAAATATTTAAGACAATTTAAATAATAAGAGTATACAATAGAGACACGTAATTCTCCTGTATATATGCTAATATTCTAAATAATTAATGTAAGTAATTAATACATATAAATAGTTTCACTCATAGATTTTCATAATTTTTTAAACATTATTTCACATACATCTTTACAATCATATGTTTAAAAATCTTGTGAAGTATAACTATTAGGTGTAGTAAAAATAATGGATTTCTTTTTACTACACCTAATATTATCTATATATTATATATAAGAATAAATAAATTGAAGAATTTATATAAAAAAGAATTTAAGAATACATATAAAAGAAAAGAATTGTAGCAATATTCGTAATATGAAATTAAATCTTTTCCTTTTGAGGATGATATTTCACAAATTTGAAGATTTAGAAGCATTGAATGTTCATGGTTCGAGACTCTCGTAATCAATTTTTTTATTAATATATATCTCCTGTATATATGCTAATATTCTAAATAATTAATGTAAGTAATTAATACATATAAATAGTTTCACTCATAGATTTTCATAATTTTTTAAACATTATTTCACATACATCTTTACAATCATATGTTTAAAAATCTTGTGAAGTATAACTATTAGGTGTAGTAAAAATAATGGATTTCTTTTTACTACACCTAATATTATCTATATATTATATATAAGAATAAATAAATTGAAGAATTTATATAAAAAAGAATTTAAGAATACATATAAAAGAAAAGAATTGTAGCAATATTCGTAATATGAAATTAAATCTTTTCCTTTTGAGGATGATATTTCACAAATTTGAAGATTTAGAAGCATTGAATGTTCATGGTTCGAGACTCTCGTAATCAATTTTTTTATTAATATATAAAATAAATTGTAATTGTTTATGTAATATTATATACATATATGGTAACATATTGATGTGACGATTTTTTTGTTAAAGTCATTTATAACAGATTACATCGTCTAGAAGTAAAACTAACGAAACCTCTACAACCCAAAAATGCATACATGGTATTATGTGTAATAAAAGCTAAAACTTTATATGGATGGAACTCTGAAGAAATAAAATTTGAGATGCTTACAAAATCGTGTTTTACCGCTCATGCTAAGGTAATTATTTTGTTATTTTAATTAATAATTTATTATAATTCTTACAATATTAGAGAAATATTATTTATAATATTATGCTGCATGTCATCTTATCTTCAATGTGCTTTAATAATATTCAAGGGTGATGTAAATCAGCCACTAATGCTTTAATAACATTTATTTACAGTTTAATGGTAAACATTATTATGGAAAAGGACTATCTAAATCACTTGCTCGTGAAGATATAGCTGAAAAGATATTAAAAGATGTATTTTTTGACAAAATGGTAACAAAATCTAAAACATGTACATTTCAATCCGATACACAAGCTGCTAATTCATCTGTGGATAAAAACAAAGAAAAGATTGATGCACAAAACGCCATAGTCATGAGTGCTAAAGATGAGATTTCATGGAATGCATTCGCCAATTTTGCACTTTATAAACTTATACTTGATTGGAATAATGAGAGAACATCGAATTCTATTGATGAAAATATTAAAACTCGGAACGAAGTTTGTCAAGAGACAATCAAAAATCTTCAGATCCGTAATCCTACAAAAAATCTAGTTGAATTACTGAATCGTATGCATCCTAATCTAATATATATTGTGAATCGTATTAATAAAATACCACATGAGATATTTACTATAACTACTAAAATTAATGGAATGGAATTTTCAGGAACAGGTACGTATATATTTTACGAATTATCATAAAATATTTTGAAATTATTATACATATATAAATAACCATTTTTATTTTCCAGCTGCAAAAATAAAGGATGCAAAGATAAAAATGGCTAAACAAGCATTATTGAAATTATACAACGTGGATTATATATTAGGTGTTGGAATTAATTCGTAGCGTTTTACAAGTGATGGGAAGTACTTTCATTAATGTATTTTTTAATGCTCATGTGAAATAAATAACATTCTTTCATTAAAAACGCTACGAATTAATTCCAACACCTAATAATATGACTTCAGAATAAATTAATAAGATTCAATTAATAAACAATATCTCACTTATTACTCTGGAAAAAAAATGTTTATAAAAAAGTACGGAAAAACTACATAGATTGGAACAAGATTTTAGAAATTCTTAATTTTTCTTAGATATTTGTAGTAGAATGTAGAGTGAGGTTTGTTTGTCTTAGAAATTCTTAGTTTTTCTCAGATATTCGTAGTGAAACGTAAAGTGGCGTTAATTATTTAAAAAAACCAAGAAATCCTTCGCCTTCGACACTCTATATTATATTACATTTCTAAGATCTTGTGTCAAGTCTCAATCTATGTTTTTCGTAAAATTTTTCCGCCAAGATAATTTAAGCTTTTTAAAATATGATAATATAAGTACGCGCAGATTGGTTTTTTTTTTTATAAATCTGAATCTTTACTACAAAATATTAATAATTAAATATTTTTAATATTTTAGATAACACTATAATTTTATTTTATTACTTACTTATATTTACAATTGTATACAGAGTGTCCCATAACGATTAATTAACCCTTACAGATACCGTACAAGATATAATTTGGTGTCTTATCTATACAAGTATGAGTCATTATTATAGATCCGTCCGTTTTTTTCATCTATTCAGAATGATTTAAAAAATATCTAAAAATTCACCAACATCCACCAACATCTTTCAACTTTCTAGAATAAATATTGAACTTTATTTTGAAAAATAATAAAATGTAGTATATCTAATTTACAATTATCGAAAAATTTAAAGAAACTTGCACGAACAGGAATCGTTCGGTCACTAGTGACCAATACTTATACAGTAAGGTTTAATATTTCGGAGAGTGAACAAGGATGAAATTTTGAACTAAAAGTTCCTTTTTTGGCTCAGACAATTACTTATCGAATTAACGATTACAGTTGATCAATCAGATGGCACGCAGCCAGAGTATGCAGGAGCGTAGTACGCTATGGGATTCCTCGCGTTTGCTATGCATTATCCTTTTTTTTTGAAACTTTATTCTAATTTTGTATATTAACAAATCAATAAATCAATAAATAGTAATAATTGTAAATAAATATGGTCAAAATTTAGTGCAAAGGAAATGAGGTAAAGGAACTTTTAGTTCAAAACTTCATCCTTGTTCACTCCCTAAAATATTAATTAATCATTATGGGACACTATGTATAGATCAGTGCAAAATTCGTGCCCAATTCGTATAAGCTTAAACTGATGAAGTAGCATGGCGACTCTGTTGTTGTTTATGTATGCATATTATATATCGTTTGGAAAAATAACAATCATAAGTGATATTTGAGCATCAGAAGTGTTTGATTTGGTCACCGACGAGATAATAGTCGTTGATTTGGTTGAATTTAAGTCGTGAAAAAAAATCATTGAAGATGGATAAGGAGAAATCTTGCATTTTCGACATGTGACGCTTTAAGACCCAACAAACGAGAATGGATTAAAATGGATTGAAATTTTTTTCTATCCGAATGCGTATTTTAAATAGCGAATACTTTTTTTTTATTTAATTCGATTCAATTGGATTCAATTAGATTCAATTGGATGCAATTGGATTGAAAAACTACATTTCCTATTCAAAATTTTGAATTGAACAGTATTCACAATGCACAGAAAAAGCTAATTTTTAGATTGAAAGACGTAGAGATATGCTCCATGCAATTCCTATAAATGAATAAAAATGCATTCAGGATTGAAAAACATTCATTTTAACATTCGTGAATCAATATTTCTGAAAATCTGAATTCATTTCAATCCATTCTCGTTTGTTGGGGAGTTTCGGAAAGGAACAACCGTTAGCAATACGGAAAAAATATTCAGGAAGTTTATTTGGATGGTGCACCAGCCCCACCAGCCTTTCGAACGATGAAGAAGTGGTTTGCTAGATTTCGTCGTGGTGATTTTAATCTCGAAGACGAATCTCCTCCTTCCGTCATCGGTGACGATGCCATTAATAGCAAACAATGTACGCATTTCGAAGAGGTTGCTGAAGTTCTGAACATCGATCGATCAACCGCGTGTCGGAGTTTAAAGAAGATTAAGGGTCGGAGTTTAAGGGACTCATTTAGAAGCTCAACACTTGGATACCGCATTCATTGTTCGAAAAAAATAAGTTAGACTACATTTCCGTAGCCATTTCTATGCTCAGACGCCTGGAAAAAGAGGTTCTTTTGGATCGTTTGGTGGCTGACGAAAAATGGGTTCTGTATACCAATGTCAAACGCAAGCGTACTTGGAAGGAAGCAAATGAACCGGCAAATTCAATCGCTAAAGCTGAGTTGCCGGAAAAGATCTTGCTATGCGTTTGATGGGGTTGCTAAGGTATTATATATTTTGAGTTCCACCTTCCTGTTGGCCAAACGATTGATTCAAAAAAGTACTGCCAACAACTAACCAAAGTGGACGCATTAATAAAAAAAAAAATGCCTGATCTTGGTTCGTAGAGGCGTCATCTTCCATCATGACAAGACCGTACTCTTCGAAAATGACTTTCGACAAATTGAAACAATTGAAATGGGAAATTTTATTGCATCCACCATATTTTCCGGACATCGTACTCTCCGATTTTTATTTGTTTCGGTCATTACAAAACGATTAATTGGCCAGAATTTCGATTTTGTGGAGGCTGTCAAAAATCACTTCATCGCATTCTTTGACGCAAAACCACGCAATTTTTTCAAATGTATCCATAAATTAGTTGAACGTTGGAAAATGATTGTCGAAAATGGTGGCGAATACATTGATCAATAAAGGTGGGTTTTTTATATCAATAACTGCTTGACTTTTATTTACAAATCGGGCACGAACTTTTGCACTGATCCAATATATTTTTTTTACATTTTAATTTTTTTGTTACGTAATAAACTCGGGTAGTACAAAGAATTTGTTTTTATTTCCGACTTTTTACTAAATAAACTCGTATTTTGTTTTATTTTTGCTCTAAATGTACTTCTGACAGTCTCAAAAAATAGAAAATTTTGTACCATTTTGCAATAAAGAAATTATAAAAATCTAATCAGCGTCCAATTAATTCGATAACAAGAAACAATCTCTAGCTTTTTCTTAGATAATCAATATATGGGAGAAATACTTCCTACACGGCACAGAATTTACAGCAATATCGCTGCAAAATCTCTGTAATATTGCTGTAACATGCAATGTTGCAGCAATGCAGATACTGCAACTTTGTGATGTAGAATTTATAAAAAAAATAACTTTATGCCGTAAGTTTATAAAATAAATAACTACCTTTATAGAAATAAATATAATTTTAGTATTAACCTATTAATCACTTATTTTGAATATTAAAAGTACAATTGAAGTTACAATTAAAATGCTTTGAATTGAATTAAAAAAAATTATTTTAACATGGTTCCAATAAAATCAGGTATGAAAGGATTAATCTTGGAAGATAATGATTAATTTTTTATTAAACTCTAAACAACAGTGTAAACTTTTAGTACTTAAAATAAGTAATTAATAACTATTAACTTCTCTTTCAATATATCTTTCTTCATATTAAATTGATAAGTATTAATTCGATCTAAAATAAATAAAGATTGATCTTCTTCAAGAGTGCAAAATCTGCTTTACCGACAGTAACGAGCGGTATATTTGTTATCTGTTATACCGACAGAGTGCGAGGGATTGGGCGGGCAGCGGGCATTAGTCAACGGCGTTACATACATACGTACGGATGACAAATCCGTCGCGGTTTTGCGGGATCTATCCGGGGGTTATCGTTATCGCCACGTATCACGTATCGACTCTTCCTGCCAGACGTAGTAATCATGATCCTGCTCGAGATACACAACAGGATACTCGAGGAAACGTTGACGAATAAAATCAAGAATGCCCTATCGGGGTAAGCGTCTTGCGTGTCGTGCGGTCCTGTCGGGAATCCCGGTGCCCGTCTCGATCACCGCGTATCCTAACCTCAATCCGCAAGACGTGGCGCCGGGGCGGTGCCGCGTCCGTTTCTCCACGAGAAATTCCTATTTCAAAAGATTCGTCAAATCTCAACTTTCTTCCCTTTCAATTCCCCTTCTTTCTCCGTTTTCTCCGTTCTTGGCTGCGTTCATCTCATCTTACCTCATTCCTCCGCCTCGAGATCTCATTCATATTTTACTCCAAATATTTCTTTCAGCTTCTTTAAGCTGAAACCCATCCGGATTTACTATATTTACGAACCCTCGTTTTTCTAATTCACGTGGCACACTTTATTAGAGGGATGCGTCCCTAGGACATTCTTGAACGACGTCTTTAACACATCCCTTGGAGTGATGAGAAATGTTAAAAGATTTTTGGCTTTTTTATTTGTCTTCTCATTATCTCTTCTATTATAAACTTCTTTGAACTTTGCTTTGCGTTATTTTCTGTTTTAAAATGTTATCTCTAAAATTTTATTTTTAGTATTTTTTTTAACTTGTAATCTATATTTGTGTGTTATCTTTGTGAAGTTCTAGAATTGTTCTCATATTTTTCTCAGCTTTTACTCCCTTGGCTCATCCAGATCTGCTGTAGTTGTAAAGTCTTGTCAAATTGACAGTTTTTATGATTAGCGACCTTTTGTTTGTAGACATAAGCAGGAATCGACGGACGTAGTCATAGCAGACTTTGATGGGGTATTGTTTCATATTTCAAACCTCAGTGGAGACAAGTCGAAGCTTAGAGTAAGTGGACACACTTATTTTTCGTTTTTAACATTTAAAAACTAATTTTCTAATATTCGTCCTTTTTTGCAGATTAGTATATTGCTCAAATTTTATAAACAGTTGCAAGAGCATGGCGCAGACGAGTTGCTCAAACGAGAGTATGGAGCTCATCTTATTGCACCGGAGAGCAGTTAGATTCCTGATTTTAATCATTTTCCAACTTCTGGACGAATGTAATAAACCGCTTGACATTGTTTACCGTTGTTACAGGTTATAACGTATCAGTTCTCATAGATCTAGAGAAATTACCAGAGGATTGGGAGGCGTTAGTGAGGAAAGTTGCCCTGTTGAAGAGGCATTGCTTCGCTAGTGTCTTCGAGAAATACTTTGACTTCCAGGAAGAATACTGCGATTCTCCAGGCAGGCCAGTACAGAAGAGAGCTGTAATCCAATATCGAGATGAGGAAACAATGTAAGAACTCCCTACTGAAAAAAATTATGTCACAACGTTACATGATCGTGTAATTAAAACATGTAAATCATGTAACAAATTGTTCCAGTATGTGATTTTTTAAAATGACGTAAAATATGATATTGAAAAATATGATATTAGAAATAATTTTATTCGTCATGTGATTTTATAGTTGTCAAATTTTAAAGAATTGAATGATAGAAATAGAAGAAAAAAGAACATGTCATATGACTTTTCAAATTACGTAGTTTAAAAAATCATATACTGATTTGGGACAATCCATTACATGATTTACGTGTTTTAATTATATAATTTCATCAATACTATGTGTATACATGTTTTTTCAGTAGGCATACGTCTCTATGTATTTGACACGACTTAATTGTTATTTCTATTATTTTTAACAATGAATAAGTGAAAAATTGGTATGATTAACACGTAAGCGAAGAGAGAGCCTCATTCGATCTAAGCAAATTTTGATGTCTAATAATATTGTTGTGTAAATTTTATAATTATTTATTTCATTATTATTAACTCTGATTAATTCTCATCAAGGTACGTGGAGGCTAAGAGCGACAGGGTCACTGTAGTGTTCAGTACAATATTCAAGGACGAGGACGACATGGTTATTGGTAAATTGTTTCTTCAAGAACTGAAAGAAGGCAGGCGCGCGAGCCACACTGCTCCGCAAGTCTTGTTCAATCATCGTGAACCGCCGTTGGAATTGCAAGATTCCGAGGCGGCGGTCGGAGATTGCATTGGCTACATCACATTCGGTGAAGAAACTTTAAAATTTATATTTATATTGTTTGCACTCAATAAATCGCATCAACGCGATGTTACAGTAAATCTTCTTTTATTTATTTGTATAAAAAAAAATGAAAAAGAAAAATCTTCTGTTAGAAAACTTTCAGATTTAAATTATACGTTTTATATTAAAGATAATTTAATATTTGTGCAACTTTATTAGCAAATCTTTAAATTTTAAGGAATTGTTTTGAAGATTATCTGAGAGAAATGTTACGAATATTACTGATGCATATTTGTGTAACATTTTCTACCATCTAAATATTTCAAGTTGAACATACGATAGATTTGTGTAATATTACTTTTTTAAACTTTTTTAAACTACTTACTTTTTTAAACTTATATCGGTTTATTTTATATTTTTACAGTATTGTTTCCACGTCATACCAATCGAGAAGCTCGCGATAACACTATCGACCTGATACACATGTTTAGGAATTATTTGCACTATCATATCAAGTGCAGTAAAGTTTACATTCACTCGAGAATGCGTACTAAGACAACAGATTTTCTCAAGGTGTTAAATAGAGCGCGATCTCAATCCAAAAACACTGAGAAGAAGACTATCACGTAAGTTTTTATCTCTGTTAGTCTCGCAAAACATTACAGAATAAATTATAATAAAAATAAACTGTTAATCTTAATTAATCCAAATATAAGCTACTTTAAAATATTCAAGAAATTATTAGATAAAATAATTGAAATAATTTCTTTGTAATTCTTGAAATAATATCTTTGTAAATTTTTCATTGCGTTATTGCAATTTCCTCATATTAACTTTGTTTTTAGATCTTTTAAATCAATTGCAAAATTTTTTCTTATACGTTTATAATTTAATACAATATTCTATTGTCAAATTTATTGTATAATTTATTTGTTTAATTTACTTGTAATTTTTTTCAGGGGACGGACATTCATCAGGAAAGAATGAACGTGCCGTAGGAGCGAAAGTATTAACACTTTTCAAGAAAAGAGGGCAAAGGATTATTGCGCGGCTAGTGTGGTCTGAAACGTCTTAAGAACGAGATTTCCTGCGAAGATATCCTTCGATTCAGCGAGCTAAGTGCTTTGAGTTTCAACCTTTCTCGAACAGTGCCCAATATTTCGGAAAGACGTAGTTAAAAGCCGCGTTAAACGATTAAGGAAGAAAATGGAAAAGGAGAATCGGAAATTTGTGCCGGATCACACGACTATGTCTCGATTATCCAGAAAAGGATATTTGAAGACGCTGGAGTTGCATCTGTGTACTAATGGTTGACAGTTACTGCTATTGCGAAGAATATCGCTCGTTGCGAAACGTTTTACCGATTTTTACAGTGATTTAAGGTTCAAATATGGTGCCGCTTCAAGAAATTCGTATTCAGTTATATATTACACTAGTTGTTACTTCAAACAATTTATTATATGTTACGACATTCTGAACTATGTCTATTTTGGACGAATACATCGAATACAGATTAGCGTTATGATGATATCTCTTAGATGAAATCACGAAATATTCTTAAAAAAAAAGTTAAAATATGTTTAAACTCTCAATCCATTAAGTCTGTGATTTATATTTTGTCGCGAAATTTTTAGAGCAACATTTGAATCGCCAGAAGTAACTGAAATAAAAAAAAATCATTGAAGGAAAGATAGATTAACAATTTCACATTGCATTTCGATTCGATAAGCGGATTGTCGAGCGGATAAGTATTGTTAAATAATAGCGCAATTGTTCCCTTTTTCGATATTTTTATCGTCTACATAATGACTATACATCCGATTATTGTGAGAGATAATAAAACAACATTAACAATCTACAAAATATACTCCCACACCTGTAGTATTGATCTGTAATCAGTAAGTGGCGTAAAATAGGGAGTGTCGGAACAGATCCAATTAAGCAACCACACCCAACTAACTCTTCGGTATAGCCATGTATTTTTCCTGCAGTCAGAAGTATCTTGCCGAGGATTAGTGCGTCAGACAATACGGCCGACGAAACAACGTTTATATTAATTAACTAAAATCGATTATTACAGAAGATCCTATCTTCTTGGATAAGATCCGACATTGCGAACAAGAGGATCATATCAGATCCGAGTCTCATATCAGATATCTAGAGTCTTGTTTGGGATACCTTTGGGAATTTAAACGTTCATTACAGCGCGATGGAGGAGACAACGCTGTCAACGTTTTTGTCCGTGTCTTCCAGCTCACCGAATGAAGTCTCTACGAAGGACATGGAGGAAATGGAAATGGTGCAGTGGCTGGAGAACGAGGCATTACCGGGCTTTCGCATCTGGCAGCTTGCTGGCATCGTTCTCTCCGTTCTGCTAAGCATCGTCGTCGGGTTGTGCTGTTGCATTCGCTTCCGCGTGCCCAGAACAAAGCAGGAGATCGAGGCGGATTACATTCGCAAGAAAATCACCAAGAGTTTTCGGACTGAGCTCTCGAAGATCAGCAACACGGAGATGGACGAGATGAATCTGCAGAAAGGTAACGACGCAACTACCGCTTCGGAGATTGATAGCTATGAAGACTCGGTGTGATTTAGTTAATCAAGAGGAAAGGAAGAAAGGCAATAAATATGACAGAATAAATGTCGTAAAATTCGCTAAATAAAAAAAAATGAAAAAGATAAAAAGAATTACTTCTGCGGAGAAAAGCTTGTTTGTTTGATTCATATTTTAGGGATTCCTATAAAGATAAGAGAGAAGGTATTTATTTTATGATATGCTCTCTTTTTTTATCAGGATAAGTATTCTTCAACTTGGCTCATATATGCTACCTTTCTTTTTCATCTTGATGTAACTTCTCAGAAGATGTTTTAGAATACTGGAAGCTTAACTTGCTCTTCGCATCGCAGCTTTGGACAGAATCCGAAACGAACACGAGAAAGATACGTCCGCGATAGCGAAGGAGTGCACGGAAATGGAGCGCAGTGCTCACCAGGGCTTTCGATCCAGATTTAACGCCGTGTTCGGTGGGATGCGTGTGCGTTTCAATCAACGCGAGCACACAGAATTGGTGGACGCCACGATTTAACGACAGTGATGGATCGCCCTCTGATGTCCTATATGAAGAGATGAAAATGAACCTCTAAAAAATGTCTCATAATTTTCTCGTCGCACAAATTTAGGGATATCAAATAAAACAGAACAAAGTGAGAAATACATGGTTGCATTTAACAGATAAAACAGCTTTACAATAGTAGTAAGATTCTATACTGTGATTGGTTTTGTTCTTAGTTCCTCATTGGATCTAAACATATAAATCAAACGTATTAAAAAAACTTTATAACAGTTGCAAAGCTGCTTTCTCTACTGAATATAGCTTATATATTTCTCTTTTCGTGTATAAGGAAGGAAGATATATATATATGTATATATATGTATATATAATGTATGTTAGAATATAAAGAAAAATTTTAACTGTTGAAAAAGTTAAGAACTTTGAAGAGATAAAGTCAATGTCAATTTACGTAGGGAATAAAGGCTAGCAATAAATTGCATAACACTTTCATGACTAAATATAATCTTTATTTCATAGATATATTTTACACAAAAATTTATTTACTTTAGCATGCAACAGTGATCTATTAGCAACGAATAGTAATGCTTCTGAGAGTAACACTCCACGATGTGTTACAACATATTCCTTTTTTTTCTCTTTCTATCCTGTCGACATCGCTATCGATTAAAATTCTTTATATTGATTAATTATTTGTACTCTCTCGTTAACCGCGTTATCTTATTATCGCACATCGATTGATCTTATTATTCATTTATGTAATAGAAGTCATTGAATCTAATGATTAATGACAAAAAGGGACGAGAAAACTGTTATTAATATAAAATATATTATAGAAAATAATAAAGTCAAATTCGTAAAAAAGAATTGCAAAGTATAACGTTTTAAGAAAATAGTTAAATAAGATATAACATTAATACTTGCACTATTGCAATATTTGCAATATTCTCACTTCAATCATGTGTAAATTGACGAGTGTGCGACGTAACTCGAGAAATTAATTATTTCAATGACATGATCTTTAAAATAAAATAGAAGTAGGAAAAATAAGACAAAGAATTTCAAGATTGTTCGAGCGACTCTGCGTGCGTATGAGGAGCTTTTAAATAAATTAACGAAGCAGGAAAAAAGAAAACTCAATAAAAATAAAAGATACTACGGAAGATAAATGTTTACGAAAATAATTTTATTGAAATGGGAAAACATAGGAGACGAAATTGTTGTTCTACGAATCTTCGTTGTAGCAATAGTAACGTATCACTGTCGATTCCGTAAAAAAAAAAAAGATAAGGAACCTATCACCAATTAAAAGAACTATAGCGAGAAACGAGTCCATCGGTAGCCGATCTAATCTGCAACAGTCGGGTCAATTCAAAAACAAAACAAATTTTCTGTACGCAGTTCGTCTCTTCTCGTTTAAAAAAATGAGGATATTTATTATTAGCTACGACTAACGTTTAGCGAAAAGAGAAAGAAATAAAAAAAAGTCGTGCGTTGATATCATTCTACCGTTCATCGCCTGACAATTACTAAGGAATGCTTTCTATTTAATAACCACAAGTCGATACGAGTGTCATTTTATCTTTGTACCAAGAAAGATAAAATGCTTGTGAAAAAATAGAAAGTTTTCAAGATCTTACATCGCGATGCACGGTCTCTCGACTAAACAGATAACTCTTACGTTCCTGATCACAAGGATGATCGGTGATGAGATCGATCCTCGCCCTTCACTCGCGTGACTTTCACGCGACATTGATGATGATACGTACAATGTAACAAAATAGACTAATGTCTTTTTATCATCTTCCAGCGTGTCTCAACTTCTCTTAACGGAGAAATTCAGAAATCAGTCATCTAACTATTTCTTCTCTCTATTTTAATCATAATGTAACGTAACTTTCTCGACGCGTTCTTCTTTTTTTATGCATATATTCTCGGCTGTATATTTCAGCAATAATAATTGCCCGCAATGATGCTCGTCTATGATTAATAAAATTCGCCAAAGAAAAATTCATTTAATCGGGAGGGGGGGCGAGGGGGGATATATTGTTATGTCAGATTGTTAAAGCTAATTTACAATGTGCTTTCTGTTTCACTTGATTTTTACTTCTTATCCTCTTCTCGACTTTTGAATCAACAATCGCTTCTTGTTTTCTTTCGGAGTTCATCAATTTTTATCTTGGACGACAAAAAACGAAGAAACAGGAGGCCAAAGGCAAGAGATAAAAACCACAAATCAGAAAGCAAAGAGCACGTTATAGATTAGTTTTTAACACTTAGATTTTATATGTCTCTTTTGAATCCTTACATTCTAGAATCTTCGAGAATGCTCGATTTTATCTTGGATCTCGCATTCTCGTGAAATAGCCTGGATCCTTATGCTCTAACAACGTTGAAGTGTCTCCTTAAATTTTAAGAATCTTTGAATTCTTATGTTCTAGGATCTTTGCGTACTTAGAGTCTAGGGTCTTTGGATAATTAGGTGTTAGATTCTAGGAACTGTGGATCCTTAGGTTCTACGGTCTTTAGATTTTTGGATTAGATTCTTACAGAGAATTTTTGCGTCTCACTTAGGTATTCTAGGATCTTGGAATAATTCTATATCTTCGAGATGAGAAGTGAGAAAAAAAAGAAGGAACAATAGATGTAAAATACTTGTATCATCAAGCACTGCTTGGTCTGAAGTGGCGCAGAATTTGGATTCCAGAATGTTTGGATATTTGCTAGGTTGCTCTCTTAGAGCAGACTATGGGGACTGAATACGTTTTTTCCCCGAGCAGATTTTCGAGAAAAAAAAATATCAAGTCAAAAGCGCGTCGTATGAGAAGGAACTTTAATCGACTAGAGGATCCGACGACGTGTCAAAAATGCCGTGTGCATGTAATAAACACTGTACATTTTTTCTTCGGCGAGTTGAAAGAACTAGGAGAGTGTTGTTATAAAAGTTATAGCGTTTCCTATAGAAAGTCAGTTTGGTTCCTCCGATCTTAAATTTCGCTTATTGTGATCTCATGATTATTAAGTCATGAATCTTTGGACCTTGAATAGTCACGTCTTCGCATTATGTTCAAATGTTCGAGAATATTTTGTGGAACCAAACCTCATGACTACGCGCGGAAATTCAGAGGACTATCGCGAATACGCATGCAATGCTTTTAACGAGGTATGCATTTTTTCGACAATACGAGATTTGTGAAATAACAATGGGATTCCTCTAATTGATGAAGACTGGCCGGAAGTAAGATACATAGAAATTGAGAGAAAGAGAGAGAGAGAGAGAGAGAGAAATACATATGTATATAAGCGAAGAGAGAAAGAGAGCTCGCTACGAGGTAAGAGAGGTGTGTCTCCTCTAAAACAAGTCGGGGTGGCGTCGCAACGCACAACGTCGACAGCGACGACGATGGGCGTCTACGCGTGCCTTCACGAGATCTTGTTTCGCCACCACGAGAACTTCATCTTCGGGCTGAGATATTGGAAGCTGATGACCGAGTGCGGGATCAGGGCGAGTATCGGTAGGAAGCTGCCGCAGCTGCGACTTTTCGGCTCCTCATCACTTTCTACCATCGTTGCCGTCGTCTTGCTGGTGGTGGTGACGGTGGTGGTTGTCGTCGTGGTGGTCGCCGCCGGTGTCGAGTACGGATAAGGCGTCGACAGGGGATTGCATGTTATGTGGATGTTGTCGGAATTCCACTTATTCTCGCATCTCACGTCGACGTCTCTGTCCGCGAGACTCTTCCTTTTTTGCTTCTTTTCCGCGGCGATGCTCATATATCGCACGACGCCATTCCTCTCAGTAGTGCCATTTCCATCGCCGCCGACGTTGACCTCGCTCTTGAGAAACGAACTCTTAAGGGATGTTTTACGGTATACCTTTGATCGTGGCATCTTCATCGTTAGTTGCGGCAACGATGCCGAGCGAACCGTGGAGTCTGCGCCAATCGCGCTCTTCGGGGTCGTGCTGCTGGAAACATCACGACCCCGAAGAGTGGGTGACTGCGCGGTGAAGTGTTCTCTGTTTCTGCTCGTCGGGATCGTCATCGCGCCGTCGCGATAGCGATCACGAGGAAGAAAACAGGGAGAAACGGGAGTAGTGCGCGCTTCATTGGTCCCGGATTGCGAGACGAATGAAGCGTCCTTGAACCCTCAGCTCGGGAAACGCGAGAAAAAGGCGCAAGTCAAATCGTAGTTGGGGAAACGACAGTATTGCACGTCGGTGCGCAGCCAATCGCCGGAGCGATTCAGATAATCGGATCGCTTCTCGAGTTCGCGCGGACAATTAGCCGCCGCGGACTGCTTGTTAGCGAAGATCGTTACGACGAACTTGCCCGGCTTGAAGGTATTCAGCACGCGACGGATTATTTCATCGTACGATGTCTCCGAGACATTGCATTCGAACGACACGTACGAGAACTCGGGCTCTGGCGTGATGTGGATCGTCATGTAGCTGCCCTGAAAACAAATACAGAAGATAGCACCGCGATGCGTCATGGATAATTAAGATTCTCCGCGTTGCTGTGATATCAGATTACAAGATTCAAGATTATTAGATATGAAGAATGATATTATTCTTCTAGTTACAAATAGGGGTTAGGAGAGTCTTAATTATATCTAAAATATCCTTTACTTGAATTTATATATTAGAGGAGAATGTGGTATTATGGTCCTTGTAGATATAATGACTTTCGTGATATTTCCATTAGATGAATTCTAGTGGCTATTTATGAATCACTTGATTAGTAGCCGTTATGCAACAGCACTAATACATAATAGAAATTTATTGTAACGCATTTTTATTTTCGAGCATTTCGAAATGTTTTCAACATTTTAGCGTTTAATTATACGTAAATGAGTTATTTGTTATTTAATATTTTATTTGGTTGTACAAATACAATTTTTCGACTTATAAAAGGATAAACAATAGCATGGCATTTTGCTGACATAGCTGTCTAAACGTGATAATACAATCTATTTTTTCACATCGAAGTTACTCAATAAGTCCTTTGTAGCTCTATTGTTAATCTATTGCTTACATTATATGTTTAATAGATTTTTAATACTGAAGAAATATGTATGTATTTGCATACAATATTTTCTACAATATTTTATTGTTATTGTATATAATTTTTCATAATTTTGTGACCAAGTTTTTTAAAGGAAACCAATTTTTTAAAAATCTGTTTTGATAGAGATCACATTATCTTGTTCTTCTCCCCCCCTCTTTTCCCCCTCCTCCCTCTCTCTCTCTCCTTCAACTTATTATGCAATGTCCTTATATTTTTATAAATGTCTTAACAAATATTTCATAACTTTGAGTAGAAGCGATTGAACAATACTTTGACGAATCATTAACTTCTCAAATACTAAATATCAAAATATTGATTAACAAAGAAGATATAAATGGGAGTACCACTTTCTCCTATATACACATAATGTGTGTGTGTGTGTGTGTGTGTGTGTGTGTGTGTGTGTGTGTGTAAAATAAGTTAAAATATTTTATTTCTTATAATTCTATTTTCATATTAATATATATTTAAATTGATATTATACTTTACGAACTGTTCAACTTTTTCAATCTTACGACTAAATGATTGTTTAAAATGATTTTCAATGCTTGCAACTTACGTTCTTAGATATCCCGTTCATAGAATATCCGCATGGCTCAAACAGGAAATCATCTATAATCATAGTGGGAATGAGCTTATCAATTCCCGACTTGACTGTCGCCTCATCGGCGGACGAGCAGACATCTCTGGTGAAGATCGACATTACGTCCGGATCTAGATGCGTCATGAGTATTTCCAGGGTTTGATCCGGCTCCGGTGGGTCCTGCAGCGACTTATCGCGGATCAGAGTGTAGAGATACCAGCAATCCGTCTCGGGCGAGCCCATGCAGTAAGCTTCGCCATCTGAAATAAGAAATAGAACTATAGTGATGGAACCAATGGAATTTCTGAATCAAGATCACACAATAAAGAAATTCACACAGTAGAACAACTTAAATTTGAAGAGTCTAATCACTCTATCTGCCTGTTTCCAGCTTACTTTCCTTCTATATAATAGAATGAAAATTAATTTGAAAAACTAATAATTACCAGAGAAGAGGGAATCCAGCAGAGCAACTTCTTCCTCGAACGTCTGATGCGGTGATATCTGAATCTCCGGTTTCTTGTAATTCTTTCGAGAATAAAAGACGTTCTGAAAGTGCGACATAAATTAATGAGTAAGAATTATACATATTATATTTACTCATACATATTATATTTACCCATTCTATTTTATATATCATTTTATATTTCATCGGCGATAATAAAATGGAAATAATGATAATTAGTGAAAAATGATAATAAGAAGATAATAACGAATAGAAAATAATAATGAGAAATAATTGAAAAATAACACTTTTGACAACAATGAATAAATATTAATACACAAATTCGAAGATAGATTCTAAACTGCTTATTTACAACTTTTTTATTTATTATCGCTAGCATTATTATTATAATTATTAGTACTATTATCGTTATCACCATCTAAATAATATCGATCACTTCGAGAAATAAGACTTCTTCAATTATCGTAGTTTATCTCTCTTTCGGCGACAACTAAGCAATCAACATCTAGAATACGTGATAATCTTCGATATCTTCGAGACAAGCAGGAAAAAATTATAGCGGGGAAATACATTTAGATCGAAGATGGGCCGATTTAAGGCCCATCTCACTTTAAAAAGTAATCGTGCCAATCTGGAAAAAGTGTGGCTAGATTTTCAATCCTTAAGAGTGAGATTTCAGAGTGATAATACTCTAAAAGTTTTAGAGACTGTATGATCAAAACATCCTTAAATCCGCGCCTTCAAATCTCGCGCCCTCCGCCGCGACCTGAAGGTGGGAATAAATTGGACTGAAGTAAATCGCGCGTTCGAATTTCAACTCCGACATTTACACGATATTTCGGGCGATAGATAAAACCGACCTAATTGTAAAGCAACGAAGGGTTGGGTGAAAGAAAGGAAGTTGCGACTGAATCTTTTCACCTTCTGACACCGCCCGGTCAGAAAGATTCGCGAAGCGCGAAATGTGTTTCGGGCAGCGAGGGAGAAGTGTGCAGGTATGTCGCGGCGAGATAGGTGAGATCAATAAACCAGGAGGTGGTAACGAAACGCGTTTCGCGCGTGCCGGAGGGACACATATAGAGCCGCGTTTCTTATCCGCGCGCACTAGGTCAAGTTATATAGCTAAGCACTCCTGAGACCGAAGAATGTAGTGTCGAAGGAAAAGATCCCTTACCGCGCGGTCGTCCGCGATCAAAATCGTCCTGCTAAGAAGCATGTGCCGATATGAGATAGATTTGCGAGGTTTTTTTATATTAGAGGAAACTTTAATTAATGAAAATTAATCCTTCACGTGCGAAACCTTGACTCAAAATAATATATATAATTTATGTAATTTTTAATAATTTTTGATAATATATATAATTTTTCATGCACAAAATATGTATTATATGTATTATATTTTTTATATAAATACATACATATCATTATGTAATATTGTAATAAATATATTATATAAATATATTTATTTATTTCAGGTAACAAATTTATAAGATCTTTTTAAAATTTCTAAAATTTTGCTAAAATATAAAAATATATATTGTGTTCACTTTAATTAATATATTTCTTCTATTAAAGAAGACCTTACAGACCGCTGCTTCTAAAAAATCCTACCGCGATATAATTATTTTATGCCAACAATAATACAATGCCTTACGTAACTCTCTATTCTCGCGTCTCTATTCTTTTGAAATGTTTAGATCTGATATTTTCGAAAAAAAATCTAATTAATTATTATAGGAGAAGAGAAATAAAATCTGTTTTCACAATTATTTAATAATTTTTACTCCTGTTGTTTAAATTCTTCTCAGAATATCGTGATGTTAATTTGTGTCATAAATCTTTTATGTGTCCATGCTGTCGATCATTGCCGTAATGTTCTTGTGATAACTTTACCTCAACATCGTCGAAGCCAGTGTATTCCTCAACCAGCTCCAGAAGTGGCTCCAAGCACTGTAGAGGTGTGGTGGTACCGCAAGTCTTCAGTATAAGTCTGCGTTTGGATACAAACATACTGCTTTCGCTGCAGAAATGATAAATAATCAATTGGTTAGCTGTTTTACTAACGGCGAAATATGCGATTTTTATTAATCTTTAGCACATTCCAGACGATTCGTATAACTTAACTTATATAATAAACAGTAATATCCGTATGATATTTTGTAAGAATAGCACGTTTATTCGAGACGTTAATTCGTAAAAAAAAATCGTTAAGCAATTCTGAAAAATCTTCTTTGCGAAAAAAAAGAAAACGAAAGAGAAATAGCGATTAAAAAGATTAAAAAGATTAATTGATAATTCTACTTAATTTAATAGAAAGGTGAGAAACTTTTTATTTAAATTAAATTAAATTTAGAAAATTATTTATTTTTTTATATTAAAAGCAATTTTCAAAATAAATAGCAATCAAGAATTAAGAAGCTCAATCAATAATTTTACGTAATTTAAAAATGCGAGAAACTTCTTATTTAAATTAAATTAGATTAAATAATTACGTGACTATTTAATTCTTTAGAAAAACAATTTGTTTCAACCAGACAAAAATAAAGATTATTATTACGATATTTAAGGACTCGCAAGCCAATATTTTTTATGAATGGCTCGCAACATCAAAAATCTCAATAGTTATTTAAACGGAAATAAAAAGCGTGCATTTAAAATTACAATGACGCATATTTATCTCACTTTTTATTTTCTTTCTGCTTTAATTGTATCGCTCATCTGTTAATTGTGATAGATAATTATGACGGTATATAACGTTCGCATTATAGCGAAGGTCAGGAAAGAATAATAGTTATTAAAAGATATTTGCTTGGCTTCTGCTGATGTTGCTATTTCTGAACTGTGTTTCACTATTAGGCAGAAAGCGAACACTCGTAGACAATTTGCGCCAATCTACAAATATCCGCCAATGTGCCCGAAAATGCACGTGAATGTCCGCCGACATCGACGTTTGTCATGTCGACATATTACCCGATTATTCATTTAAAGATAAGTATATTTTTTTTAATTACATTAACAACTTGATAAGAGCAGAAAAAAGATTTTATTTTTATCAAGATAACGTTCAGAATTGACCATCGACCACAATTATTTCTCGTTCATGTTCAGTAAGAACATTCAGTGAGAAAAATATGCAATTTATTCTCATTCATAAATGATTAATGTATATATTAGCATGAAAAGTTGAAATTATCATTTTTTTATATCTTTCTTTATAAAAATTATATAATAATATACATATTTATATATTCTAAATAATACATTAATAATTTTATTAATAAAATCAATTTTATTTATTAGACTAAATTCCCATCTCTCGATGTTCTATACACATATTTTCCTTTTTTAACTTAAAAAGTTGTCGATTATTTCAGATTAAAAATATATATATATATATAAAACTTAAATCTAAATGTATATTTATTAGTAACATTTACATTTTTATTTTTTCACATCCACTTCAAATGAACGACTGAGAGAAAGCCGGATAACTTTTTATAAAAATTAATTTAAATATAAATCGCCAAAGGTTATCAGCGATAGACACTGACCCTAAGATTCTTTACCAAGACAACGAGAGTGATGGAGTCACACTTCTTACGAGTGTAAAAACGTGATAAACGTACATTGAAGTCGATAAGACCATCGAGCATTACCTCGTGTAATGTTATAATACATGTGGACGAAAAAATTTCATTGGTTTTCCGGTAGAGAAAAGAGAATGCATAATATCCGTATATTGAAACAAAATGACGAAACGTAAGTCAAATTGAAAAAATGTGTGTTGATATATTATTTACTTAACTAACAGAAACAATCTGTGTTAGCAAAGATTATAAAAATAAACTGCGAGGGTATTAGAAAAAAATAGCAGTATATAGTGTAAAAAAAATAGTAACGGTAGATAATAATACAATGAAAGTATAATTAAAAACATAAAGCAATAGTAATAAACATAAAGTAATAGTAATATTAGAAATAATAGATAATAATCTATAAATTATGATTTACTGCAAAAATTAAAATCATTCTAGAGATTAAATTCACATAAATGAAAAGTCGATCTCTTCATTTTAATAAAAAAAAAATTAAATTATAATAATAAAAACTAAATTATGTATCTTAATTATATACAGTGAGTACAAAAAATACTCGTACAGAGAAAATATTTTTTAAAAAAACTTTATTTTAAAAAAATAAATATTATCCAGCGGAAATAAGTCATTGAATCAATACGATAATTTCAATTTGACGTCGATTCGACGTTGAATTGATAATTATTTCTTGCCCTTGGGTAATTAACAATTTATTCATAAAGTATAAAATAGACTGTATGTTTCTTAAAATTATATATACCAAAAAGATGTGTATTAATTATAGAAAATATATCATCTAAAATTTCATACAGTCGAGAAATTTAGCTTATAAAATCAGAAATACGAACGAAACTCATTTGTATATGTTAGAACAGAATGTATTCATTATATAAAATTGCTAATTAATGTTTATTTTCAAACAAATACATCTTTTCTTATAAAAAATTTTCTTGTACGAATACTTTTTGCTCTCACTGTATCTTAATAAAAGGATTAATTTATTTGAAATATATTTATTTATTAAGGTAACAAAAATTTAAAGCAATGAATATAATAACCAAACTTCTTGCGGAAAAGTTTGGTTATTATTATTATTATATATATTTAAAGAAATTATTTTGGAAATATAAAGAAACTCAAGTCTCAATTGTAATTCCATTAGTCGTACGTAATTTAAAAAAAAAATGTATGTGTATGTGTATATGAATGTGTCAATATAAATCACATACCTACATTTATTTGACGAGTGGAAAGTCGCAGCTAAAATATGACATTTTCGCTTTTAAGTATTAGACAGTAGATATTTAAATATTAAATATAGAAAATAATATTCGTACTCGAATTCATATTCAATTCCATTCAATTATTATATTTAACATTTACTCGTTTTCTCTTTATGATTTTTAATACGTGCGCTTTATTGTTATACTTTCATTTAATGGAAAATAATAAATACAATACGTCAATATGCATAAAGGAACCACAAATCAAATTTAAAACATCTTGTTTTTATATTTTTTTCACAGAAATTTTATTTATATAATATATATATGTTATCTCTTATTTGTGTTTAAATACTTCTGAGTCTATTTTACTTAATATATATAATAATACATGCAAAACTTTTTTAACAAAATTTTATTTATTAGATTGAAAAGTTTTTATCTCGAATATGAGTTGTAAATTAAGTATATATTGAATTTTGCACAATCGGATGACACACGTTTGTTCTTTCTCTATTACAATAAGATTTCTATTTTAAATGAAATACTTGGATTTCAATACTTTCCCTCTAAAGATGCAAGGACTTTAAGAAAGCTACTTACAAAAAATAGTCGTCTTAAATAATAAACTATTACTTTGATCATTTTTGCAAAATCTTAATCTTGATATTCAACAGCAAATTTAAATTTTTCTCACTTTAACAGATATAAATTAAATAAATAAATAATTGTTTAACTAATAAATAATTAATATTATATAAGAAGCTAATTTTTTAGAGAAATTTCATGAACGTTCAGCAAATTTCGTGAAAAACTGTTCTCTCGTCATTAACTGGAAGATATCGATCAGAGTCACAAAAGAAAAAAGAAACAAAGCACAAAAAATTCTTTGTTAGGAGACCTTCAGATTAGCAACGGATTTCCAAACTAGCAAGATAATTAATGGACATAACCCAAAAGCAGGCAGATCAATTTGTGGAAAATCATTTCTTGTTGGAAGAGTATTGCTTTTTGGATTTTTATAACAAGACCTTTTTACTTATACTTTTTATTCATTGTTTCTTTTGCTTTTCTTTCAATTTCGTATTCTTCCCATTTTCCTTTACCTTTTACGCTTTTATTATTAATTGATACTTTTTCTATTATTATAGGATGATTTATAAAATCCTTAGTAAACATGATTGGATCGTTCATGTTCTTTACATTTTTTTTCTTTGAAAAACTAGGAGTATCAAGTAAAAGTTATTACATTTACATACAATTTTTTATAACATTTATATACAAATTTATATAAAATTTATTACATTTATATACCATTTTTTAAAAATATGGTATCTTATAAATACTTCCTAAAAACGTAAGTTATAAAGTATATGTAAGAATCATTTAATAATTTTTGTGTATTTGTTAAAATAATGAAAATTAAACTGAGGCACGAATAACCCATCGTGTGTACAAATTAAGAAGAAAAAGGTTTATAAAACATATCCTAATTGCTTCATTTTCGAAATACAGGATTGTTCTATGCCCTTGATGTAAAAATGTAATTCAGTACAGAAAAACGATTTTTAATGTACATAAATCAAATTTAAAATAAAATTTAAAATAAAATATTTAATAAATAAATAAATAAATAAATAAATAAATTTAAAATAAATATAAATATAATAAATTTTAAAATAAAACAGTTCAGGATATACATTCATAAGACCTTTTCTTCCTAAAAGGTCAAAGAATATCCTTTTCAATCTTTTGTATTTATTTATAAGAACTCTGTATTCTATATATGTTTCTTTTTTAGGAGAATATATATATTTCAATAAATTAAATGCATCATTCTAAAATTCAATAACTTTATCCTGAATTCCAAACAAAATTTCATGATTTTCTCTGATGTTTTCAATAATATTTTAAAATCTTTTGTGTATTTTCGTTCTGATTTGGAAACAACTATCACAACATTTGTTGACAAACATTTTGTTGAAAGAATAATACAAGTATAACACAGCAATATAAATTACTATTAATGTTGTTTGGATTTAATTGTTAAGTTGATAATATTCCCAAACTGCATACATATAATGTACATATTAAACTTCTTTAAAACCAAGAATTTTAACTTTTCAGAAAATTTTGCAAAATTTTCTTACTCTTTTTCCTGATTTCTACCTTTTGATCGGTTTCCCTAATATTTCCTTAATTTCCAATTTTACGGCAATCCTGATTTCTTTCCAAGATAATAAATTACCACTCCTAATTAGTAATAGAAAATACTAGAAGATTCGTTTGGTGCAATTATTATCGACTGGAATTAAGCGAATGACTCGCGCGGAGGGTTAAAACGCGTGAAAGTGTCACCTTG
>NW_011627034.1:242314-258321 GCF_000204515.1 Acromyrmex echinatior
TAGGGGGCGTTCAGCGGCGGCACTGGGTCGACTCGCGCACCCTCAAATATTCTGGAACCGGGGCACGTCGCATCCCATCCCATCCCATCCCATTTCATCCCGCCCCGTCCCATCCCGCTGCGTCGCGGCCGGCCGGGCCGGGCCGGGCCGGACGGTGCACCTCTTCTCCATCAAAACAATTCGATATATCGATTATACCACACCGGTACATGGGCGACTGAGTGCCCTCCCTCTCCCCCCCCCCCCCCCTCTCTCTCTCTCTCTCTCGCTCTCTTCTCGGAACGCCCCTCGGAACACCAACCCGCTCTCGGCTTTCTACGCACGTCACGAAAAATTGCGCCGTTGCTCGCACCCCCGAACACCCGCACTTACTTCTCGCCTATACGCGAACAATTAGCCCCGTCTGATGAGGATTACGTCGTTGCTCCGGTGGAGATTTAACAGCAAAATTTTAGCCAGGGAGTGACGTGCTGAATCCACTCACTTCAACATAGATTTATCATACACGAGGAAAATGTCTGGTTGGAATTCCGGTTGAAAATGAGCAAATCCGAATTTTAATCTTCCAGAAAATTTTGCAAAATTCCCTGATTTTTCTCTGATTTCTCTGACCATTTTCAATTTCCCTGACTATTTCTTGATTTCCAGTTTTGTAGGAAATGTTTATATTCCGTATAGGAAACGTTCTGACGCAAACTTTATATGCACACATATACATATATTCGGGAATTCATTTATATAAAGTTTCCTTTCCCAAATGTCTAGTATTCATATGTTTCATATAATAGGAAAAAGTAATTTAAAAATGTCTTACAAATCTGAAAATACTGATATCTTATTTTATAAGAAAAAAAAAACGAATGACTGAAGTGAACAGACCTTATCTTTGTATCGAACTTTAAATTGGAATTGAAAGCTGTCTGCTAAAATCTATTTGAGATATCTTGAAAAATATAATTTTTCTTCTCAAACTGAAATGCAAAAATTCTGTTTCAGCCATTATAATTAGTTGAAAATATTGTATCTCCTCAAAAGATTCTCAGTTAAAAACAGCAAAGAAAAGAGATTGAAAAATACTTTTGAAGGAGAACGGCAGCTTGTTTCCAAGTGATATAATCCGAGTTTTGTCGAGCTGAACGGAGTTTTGGCTGACATACGTCGATTTCTGACAGACATCGCTAAAACTATCTAGAAGAAATCTACTTCAAAGTAAATTACATAATTTAGATAAACAAAATCTTATCTATAGATCTGAGTTTCAAAACCATGCATTGCTGTAACCCTCTGTATTGCGCGTCTTTTTATATAAATATCTGCAGAGGATAACGTTCGATGTTCCTCAAATATTTATACGAAGTTTCCTAATCAATACTTTTACACTACAATCTATAATTGCAAAATAAAAATCGGTATTCAATATAAAATAGAAATCTGGTAATATTTGCTTAAGACTTTAGTCGTTCATTTTCTTTCTTTAAAATAAATATCAATGTATTTTCAAATTTATAAATAAATTTCTTAGAGAATAGATATTTTTTTCTATTGTATGAAAAATATAAGCATTAACTGTAGAAACATTAACTGAAGGACACTTCTATTATTATTATATTATATGAGTAATCACAATTATATTAGGCGAAATATTACAATTTAAACTTGTAAAACTCCTAAAAGTATCGCAACAGGAGATCTGTCGGTGCATTGATTCCTTGAGCAAACTCTTATTAAATCCCTCTCTCTCATTAAATCTCAAAACTCTTTCTTTCTCTCACCATCGACTCAGTTTATTACTTTAGTGTGATTTTCGGCTTAATTTTGGCATATATAAGCGAAACTTACCTGAGAACATAGGCGTCCACTTGATCGTTACGACAAAAACTGATAATTTCGCAACGGACTATCTTCAGTAACGACTCCCATTTTTGCCTGCAAAAATAATAGCGATTTATTTATTTATTTGTTAGCGTGGCAAATTAATTGTTAATTTGTATTTAAATTAAAATTTAAACACAAGCCACTGTGTCATACATATATCCTTAAAAATTTCAAGAATTATGTTACTATAGAATGCTATTTTACGATCAGTAAAATATAAACTACAGAAATTTGTTTATACATGATCGTCTCATTTTTATCATACCAAAAATTTAATAGACATCTTTTAAACATTGTAACTATGTGCTATTCGATAAGTTTGATAAATTTTTCGTATGTAATAATTTTATCACAAATTACAATCACACAAATTTAACGTTGGACCACATAAATAATTTACAATCCGGAAATTAGATCACGTATTCTCTTATGTATTTTGATGCTATAAATCCGATATCCAAATTGCTCCATCACGTCAAGATTTTTTTTATCGTCGGAAAATAGCTCGATTTTTCCAGTTTCTTTAGAGCCATTTATAGCCTGGTTTTTAATATCTTTTATGCCCTCCTATGAATTCAAGTACGTAATATGTAATCATTTTTAACCTATCAGTTTAACATATTAAATGATTCTAAAAATACTAAAAAATCAAGTTTTTTCTATTAATAAAAAAAATTATAACGTGCTGGAGCAATTTGGATATTGGATTCGGTTTCAGAGTATTAAACATAAAAATACCGTAATCCAATCTCTGAATTAAAAAATGTTTTGTGTGTCTGTGTTATAATTATCTTCTTAAAATAATATTTTATGATGAAATCAATAACCACATAAATAATTTATAAATTTTATAAATTATATGAAACGGCTTTGAGATTAAATCAAATTAATTAAAAAAGGAGCATATAAGCCAACGCTGATTATTATTTGCGAGTAATATCTTCAAAATTTATTTGTTACATCACAAAAGAAATTTTAAAAAGAAATTTTAAGAAAAGCAAAACATTTTATTGTAAAAACTCTTTCTATTATGATAATGTGAGCAAATTTTTAAAAATTAACGGTTAAAATATTGAAAGTGACCCAATAAAGATCAAAACATTTATTAATTATTTATATTAGTGATGTAAATAAATTTTAAAGATATTACTCGCAAATAATAACCAGCGTTGGTTTATATGCTCCTTTTTTAATTAATTTGATTTATAAATTATTTTTGGTATCATATAAAATAAAAAAAATAAAGTAATGACAAGCTTTATAATCTTTATATTATGTAGAATTAATGTGTACATTAACTATAAAATAATTTGTTCAATTATATATATTATATATATATATATATACATTAATTCTACACATAAAATTTATATAGTTGCTATCATTATATCTTCTTCTTTGAATGTGTGTAAATAATATAAAATTTATTTTTACAATTAAAAAATTTCATTGAAATCAAAAGATTTCACATAAAATTTGTACAATCGCTATCACTATGTATTTTTCTGTGAATGTGTAATATAATCTTTATTTTTATAATTAAAAAATATTTCATTGAAATAAAAAAATTTATAAGAGAATATAAGAATCCTTAATCATATATTTACGCGAAATACGTACTTTTTGTTACATTACAATAAAATTTTCATGATAAAGTTAGACGTATTTTCCATGAAAAATATTTAATATTCAAGGGATTATCGTAATCTTTTCTAAATTGAAGATTTGAGAAATGATTTATCTTTCAACCATCCAATGTGGATGGTTGAATAATGTAAGTAATTCTTGTTCCATCGTTCGAGAGAACTGCTGTCCGAGGAGAATTTGATCTAATTCTACGAAGGATTCAGCGATTACAATTTCGCGCGTGTTAACGGAGCCACGGATCAGCATTTCGTCCGGCTTGCGCTCGCTTCTTCATCAGCCGACAGTGGTAGGCTTCTAAATTTATTGTCGTCGCGATATGCAAAAATAAACAGTAGTCTCCCGGTCTTACTACGTAGTGCACCTCAGGAGGTTCAACGACACCCTGACGTAAACCCTGCACGTAAACAACAATCGGAACGCGATGAATCGCGCTGTTATCAATCAGCGGTTACATAATTGCCACGTAAACGCGCTGCATATAGATACATATTTACAGGTTGAGCAAAACCTTGCTCGTATCTTTTATTGCCAATAACTTTCAAACATTTCGATTATTTTTCTGCAGTCGGATATCGAATATTTTCACTGAATGGATAAGTTTGAGACTAAGAAGTCAGAGATAAATATATAGTAGTAGCAACTATTGCAGGTGAAAACTGTACAAATTTTATATTATGTAGACTTAACGTAACATAGAAAAGTACATAGAAAAGTTGAATAAATGCTTTATAGTTACTGAAATTATAAAAGATTATCTCAAAGAAAAAGATATAGAAGCATCAGAAAATGATTATGTAAGTTTTATTTGTAGAATTAATGTACATAGTGTTGAATAAACTACCTTATAGTTACTGAAATTATAAAAGATTATCTCAGAGAAAAAAATATAGTGGTAACAAAAATAGTGACAACTATATAAGTTTTATATATGTAGAATTAATGTATAGTTGAATATAAACTATTTTATTACAACCCATTATTTTATAACAGCCCATTCAACTATGTATGACTTTTACATATATCTCGTATAATTGCAATTATAATATAAAACAGTTTATTTAACTACACATATTAACTACACAGTTTATTTATAATAACTACACATATTAATTCTATATAACTTGAATAGTGAAACTTGAATAGTTGCACTATAAAATAGTTCATTAAATTATGCACATTACTTCCACATATAAAACTTGTATAGCTGCAATAATATAAAACAATTTATTCAATTATGCACATTAATTCTGCACATAAAATGTTTGTAGTTGCAATTATAAAACTATGTAACATTAAACTATGTATTAATTTTATGTATAAAGCTTGTATAGTTGCAACTATTAAACAGTTTATTCAACTTTATGCATTAATTCTACATATAAAATTTGTACATTATCACTGTGTCTTTCTCTAAAGATGTTAACGAATTGAAAGAGAGTAAAAGTATTCCGTTTCACTCGTAATTTGCGTAATACATCATTTATCCTTGTTATTTATAACTTATTCTTATCGTTTACCGACTTAAATATACGAGCAAATGATCATCATGTGTATTATGCATAAAAAAATTCACTCCGAGAGACTTATCGATATCAATAGTTTGATAACTCTGATATCAACATAAAAAGCTACGAGATCACATTTATACGAGATTCTTAATCGGGTTTAATAACATCCGTAGTTGTGAAATTGACCAATCGCGGTCGTTCCATTCTTCGGAGAAACAGCTATGATTGGACAATTTCATAACTACGGATGTTATTAAACCCGATTAAGCGTGCCAGAGCTGTAACAGAAGTCATAGATTTTCACATTTGCGGATGTGCTCCGAAATAAGCGCTTAAATTACTCCAGACTGACGTAATAGCAATAAAAGCGAAAAAATATCTAAATTCTTAAGAAATGTAGAAAAAGATGTATTAAGCCGTTTTAAGATTTTCACATGTCGACACTAATTTTCAGAGAAAGTTTCTTATTACCTCCACTTTTCTTTTCGAGTTAACAGATTACTTTTACATGCTTTGCTTCTACATTCTTTGCAATTCCTACATTCTTAAGAAACGTAACTATGGATAAGATTTTTAAGAAAGCAGATAAAATTTTACAGAATGGATAAGATTTTTAAGAAAGCAAGTAGGATTTTAAACAGAAGCTTATTTCCTTGACACATAATAAGCTTTTATAGGCGTTTATTATTCGCCTGTTACGAAGCATTACTTTTTAGAAAATTCGAATCAATCTTATCAATCTTATCACACTTGGCGATTCTCGCAGGTGGTGCGGTGCCCGAATTTAGGGTTTATTTTTGGAAAATAGCGAAAACATATACACGCGTAGAAAATCGACCGGGACGACGTGAACCATCAGTCTAGCTTATGACTCCCAACGGTCGACGCCGGCGCGGCTCGTCATCGTCCGTCCTGGCCTGGCCGGCGTCGACTGTCATCGTTCTCGCGGGATGGAGGAGCAGGCGGAGGAGGAGGTCGTGTCGGAGGCAGCAGCGAGACGCCGGCGGACAGCGTACTTACCGTGGTATCTGTCGGAGATCACCTTGATGCTGCTTGAGACTCTTGGAGCTGATGAACCAGAGTTCAAGAAGCTTCTCGACACCTTCGAAGAATTGTACGTTGTCGGCGCAGTCGTCCTTGGTGTCCGCCATCCTCTCGCTGTCGTCGGTCTCGTTTCGCGGTCTCGTCTTCGCCCAAAAATTGCAAAGCGGCACGCAATTGTATGATTCACGTCTCTCTCCTTCTTTCCTCTTCTGTCTTCGTCGTGGCTCACGTATCTCTAATCTTGCGCCGATTGACTGAAATTTTTATGAATCTACACGGAGCGTTAAGACTTCAAAGCACTACTCCCGGTAACGCGCGCTTGTAGACTGACTTGACACATTAGCCCCGCCAGAGGCACACCGATTGACTGATTGACGGACGGATAGTCGCCGGTGCTGCCAGGCATGCTGCGCCGCCGCCACCACCACCGCTTGCACGGTTCGCGCGCTTCTGCAGCGTGGCGCTGCACGCGGCACTTCACGGAACTATACCCGCCGCCGGTCGCCGATAGGCGGCACTGGCGTATGCGCGCGCGCCGCAGCGCGATGAATAGCTTCGAAAACGAAATACTGATTATAAATGTCGGAATGAATATTTTTCTTAGAATTTTTCATATAATTTTTCATAAAATTTATACATAAACTTTAGAATTTGTATGATTTTAACTTTTTAGAAAAAATTTTATAACTTTTTTTCAGATTATTTCAAATTGCAAATGTTCTTCTCTAATAAAAATTTTCCTAAAAACTTCATATAATTTTTCAAAAATTTTCGGATTAAATTTCAGAATGTTTTTTAGAATCTCATCTTTTAACTTTTTAGAATATTTTTTCGGATTTTTTATACGAATTGAAACAATTTGTCTAATAAAAATTTTTCTTAGAATTTTTCATATAATATTTCAGAATTTTTACATAAATTTCAGAAATTTTTGAATAATTTCTGAATAATTAAATATGAATAATTTTATAATCTTTTAAAAAAGTTTTATAAATTTTTTCATTTGAAACAGTTTTCCCCTAATAAAAATTTTTCTAAAAATTCTTCATATATTTTTTCAAAAATTTTCTAATTTTTATATAAATTTCAAAATTCTTTTTTAGAATCTCTAATTTTGCAACTTTTTAGAATATTTTCCAGATTTTTTATACAAATTAAAACAATTCACTAAATAAAAATTTCTCATAAAATTTTTATATAAATTTCAGAAATTTTCAGTTTCTGTATTATATAATTTTTTGAAAAATTTATCAAATTTTTTATATGAATTAAAACACTTTTCAGAAGTTCTGAGAAAGCCTATATCTTTTCTAGAATAAATACATCATATACATAAAATCTGAAATATTCTGACTTTTAAAATATTTTATTCTACAATTTCTAAAAAAAACTTATAAAATCTGAAAAAAGTTAAAAGTAAGGATTTTTCAGAAATTTTCTTAAATTTATAATTTTTTTAAATATAAGATATTATGCGAATTCTTCTTTATCAGAATCATTGATAAACGCAATTAATATATTTTTTAATGGAAATAATAGGTGCTTATTAATTTTCTTGGCATAACTTGAGCAATACAAACAAATACTAAACACTGAATTTTATTAGCAGTCGGTTTATTAATCAATAATTAAAATAATTTTGTATTATATACAAAATGATACAAAATGATCGTAAAATATAGAATTTATTTTATATTTTTCCTATTTATGTCTCTTTTTGTTATTATTCTTTACAGTATTCTTCTTCTTATCATTCTTCATCTTGATTCGCTTTAATGATTTTTTCACCATTGGTTGTTTTTTCACCAACTCATTCTCATCCATCGGCTCAATCACTTGACCAAGTTTGGTCTTTACTGCCGGCTGAATGAGTCGCACATGAGCGTTCATTGGAACGAAGGTCCTACTGATGGGAGCTCTGATGGTCGCTTCAAAGTCCTTAACTCTGATAAATGGATAGGGTAACTCTTTGACGAGGTGTTTTTTCAATTTCTCATTTTCATGTTCGAATATTATGACGTCACCCTGATTTTCGGGTTTACGTGGCATTTGTTTGGGAACATTCAGTATAAATCGACTCTTCTTACGAGCCGCTTTACTCTTCTTGATATTCGGTCCACCCCAGCTTCCCCATCCAGGTAGACTCAAATCAATATTCTGCGGCTGTGACTTTTTCATCTAGAGAATATTAGATTATTATAACAGTTTTTATGTAGAAAATAAAATACAATGTTTCTTTCAATATTTATTATGCATATCTATCTTTCAAATTTAAGGGAACTGATTTTTTCAGAATGCAATATGAGAGATAATTTATAAACGTATACATACATAAATTATATATATACAACTACTATATATACATAAAAAAGAAAAATAGTTTTTATTTAAAAATTTTATTACATACCTCCTCTTCTTTTTCTTTCCTAAATTCTTCAACAACGTTGTCGTCCGCAAATGCCTCGTTCATTATTCTATGCGTTTCCTCTTCCTGTTCGCTATCATCATCTCCGGCTGTAGCCACATCTGGCAGTTGCGTCTTTAAGTGTTTAGGCTTTATATTAACGTATTTTTTTGGATCTATTTCCATTTCATTACTAGTGCCAGCTGGTTCCTGTATCGTATTTACTATTTTTTTTAAACTTGTCAAATTACTTTCTTCATGTACATTTTCCATAGAAGTGGTTTCCTCCAATGGAGAATCCAAAATAGGTTTCCGTTTGGGATCTTCAAATTCAAGACTTGGCGAATAATCTTTATTCTCCTTCTCTTCATACTTTGTTGTCTTGTCATTTATCTTCAATTTCTTCTTCAGTTCTTCCTTTTTCAGATTTAATTTACGCTTTGATGGTGCCTCCTTTAATTCCTTGAAATCCGTTGCTTTATTTTTATCTTGCGATTTAGTTTTATTATTTTTGCAATTTTCTTTATTCTTTTCCTTTTTATTATTGCTATCTTTTATATCGTTTGTTTTTTCTAATGAAATGCTGCTTTTTTCATTGCTGAAGGATTTGTTTTTTGCATCATTGGTACTTGCATTTGAAGTGCCACTTTTTTCATTATCATATAATTTGTTTTTTGTATTGCGTTTGTTTTCTCGCAAGGAACTGCTTTTCTCATTACCGTGTGATTTACTCTTTGTATCACTTTTTTTTGTATTTGCTTGCAAAATATTATTTTCCTCATCATTGCAAAGTTTATTTTCGATATCGCTTGTACTTATTCGTAAAGTACTACTCTTTTCAGTGTGACATGTCTCTTTTTCCTTTTCCGGCATGATTTCATTCGAAATTTCATCTTTTTCTGTCTTCTCTCCTTTCGTCTGCTGTTTTTTATCGTAGAATTTCCGACAAAGCTTAATAAAGTCTTCAATTTCGAACTCAGTTTTTATGTTGTTTTCCTTATCATTTACTGATATCTCATCTTCTTTATCTTCTTCATATTCTTTATCTTCCTCATCTTCTATATTTTCTTCATCTTCCTCAGATTCATCACTGTCTGTTCTCCTAACTTTTTGCGTCAATTCTTTACTAATGGTCAATTGTTCAGTAAGTATTTGTCGTGTCTAACAAAAAAGAATTGATTATATTTTCTTGTTCTTAATTAGACATTTTTATTAACATTTAAATATCTATAATATTTTCTTATAATATTTAATTATTTTTAAAAAGATATATTTAAGTATACATTTTTATTAAAATAATTTCTATCAAAAATAAAATAATTTTCTTCAGATTTTAAATCAAAATAATACTCACTTCTTTATTATACTTAGCTTTAATCTGTTTATTCCTAGCCCATTGGCCCGTATTTTTATGCCTTAATGACATTCTCTCTTCAGCACGAGTTTTGTCTAATTGTGCTAATTTTACCAGGGCTTCCTCTGGATTACTATCTTTTAATTTTTCGAAATCCTTTAACTGCTGCTTGATTTTATCCTTCCGCTGAATACGATGGAACTTCTTGCTCTTTATCTTACCCTGACGATGCGCTTTCGCCTCTTTATACGACTAAAAGTGCAAAGAAATTAAACGCAATTCGTTAAATCTGGTTCTTGCTTTTTTTAGTCATCACTTTTTATATCACTTAATTATAACTGAATAATATTTCTGTACCTGTTGTGCCCTGAGTCTAGCAGCTTCCTTTCTCCTCAAGATTACTTCTTCCAATGTCATTTTGTATTTATTACCTTTTTCTTCTTCTTTGTCAGCAGGATACAGCAATGCTGGATCGAGCTCCTCAAACTTCTTCATTAAATCAGACTTCGTACTGAATCCTCTTAGAAATTCAGGAATTTTTGAAGTGCGAGAATTCTTTATTGGTGCTAAATGTTTCAATGGAAAGGATAACTGTTCTGCTGTCCTGTTCCTGGTTACTACACTATCCCATTTTTGCAATTCCTTTTTAACCTTCTCATAACCAACTGTCCTTTTTATCTATAAAGATTAGATTCTTAAGTTCCTTTTATTTCAAGATTAGATAAATTTCGTTATCAAAACTTAAAATTATTAAAAAAATAAGATGAAAATAGATAATATTAAAAAAGATCAATATAAGACTAATTGATTAATTCATAATTATAAATGTGAGAAAAGAAAAATTATTAGGATTGAGGTAGTAAATTAATGGATCCAAACATAGAATCATGTTGTATAATTAAATGAAAATATATTAATTAGTATGTAAAACTGTTTTGGTTTTGTCCTTTTTACCCTCATTGTTTTTAATCTATTAAGCCTTGAGATCATTTTTTTATAATAATGACGAAAAGAAATAATTAATTTCATCTTAATAAGATTATATACCCTTTCAGCTGCTGGTTTCTCCAATGGCTTAGAAAGAACTTTGTTTTTTTGTTGAATGTATCGAAGTTTCTTGGTGAGGTTGCTCTGATCCCCTTTTTGCTCCAATGACTTGATCAGATCCTTCACGTGTATCGTATCCTTGTTTGTTACTCCACTTTTCACAAGATGATACTCCGATACTTCTAAACTAGGCTCACTACGTTCTGCTTTTTTCACTCTGATAAAGGGGAAAAATATAATAAAAAGAATATTAAAACATACAAAAACCAAATTCCTTAAATCCGCAGTATTAAAATAGATTTTAAACATTCTAATCATAACCTCATCATTACCTTTGTCTCTTATCAAGCTGTGTCACAGCCTTAATAAGTTTCGCATGATCTTTGGTGATTTCCTGATCACTATCGTATAAATTCTCGCTTCCTTCGGTATCACTCATCTTCGTGCCCGTATTCTACTCGTATTATGACACAAACACTACAAATTAACCTACAAATAGTACGAATGCCACGAGACAGAAATACTTTCCTGCGCATGCGCGGCGAATGCGATCTCAGCGCGACATTTAAAGAGATTCTAAGGGTGAAATCACATAGTGCGGAAAACGATTCCGGAATAGAGAATGCGTCAATGAAACAACCACTCAGCACTATTCCGCATTTGATTGCGGAATAACGAGTGCGTCATTGTTCTTGTAATAAACTATAGTATTTTGACAGGTTAAAATAATTTGATACTGATAATTTGATTGATATGATGAAATTGCGTAATGTCGAGATGAATGAAGCAAAAAGACAAAATCTGAGTGCATAAATATAGATATCAAGATCAAAAAAACAATGATGCATTACGTGCGATTTCAGTGTGAAGCCTTTTCCTCACTTTCCATCACGCCAGTTTTGTGTGCTATGTTCACACGATGCAGAAAAATGATAGTAAATGCGTTAAAGCAGTTCAAAAAATTGTTATGAGATTGTAAATATTGGGTAATCTAAAAAGTATCCGCGGTACTTTGTTACTAGACATATGACCAGCAACACACATCTAGTGACAAAAAACCGCGGATACTTTTTAGATGACCCAATATTAATTGTAAAACATTAAATAATACATTAGTGACAATTGGTTTTACAATTTAAAAAATTATATTTCATTTTAATAAGCAAATTATTAACATGAAGTTAGTAGTTTTTAAATTATATTCATGCTGGATACATCTTTGACGCATCATGTAAACATAGCACACAAAATTTGCATGATGGTAAAGTGCGGAACAGTGCTGATTGGTTGCTTCAATGACACATTCTGTATTCCATAGTTCTATTCCGGACAGTGTGATTTCAGCCTTAGGTTAAATTACGACTATGCACATAAGGAACTAAAATACGTTATCATTCTAAAAAATATTGTAAGTATGTTTGCTAGTGTCAATAGCTTTTGCAGAGATCCTATGAGTAACAAACTTTTCTGTACAGAGTTTATCTTAAAAAGAACTCACTAATTGTATAGCGCTATTCCTGATCAAAAATTGAGTCGAAAACTTTCCTCTACCTTTTTATAATTTTCGCAATTTTTTTTTAGTTACCTAATGAGCAGATCAATGTATGTGTAAGTTTTAAGAGAATCTTAAAAGCATTTGGATTACCGACTAAATCGTAATTTTTATATAACAATTACTTTTTTCCTCTTACAGATTCGAAAATCATTTCTCAGGATTAATGTATATGCATTAATATATGTTTGTAAACTCAGCAAACGAGAATGGATTGCAATAAATTGAAATGGATTCAGATTTTCAGAAAAATTGATTCACGAATGTTAAAATGAATGCTTTTCAATCCTGAATGCATTTTTATTCATTTATAGGAATTGCATGGAGTATATCTCTACGCCTTTCAATCTAAAAAAAATATTAGCTTCTTCTGTGCGTTGTGAATACTGTTCAATTCAAAATTTTGAATAGGAAATGCAGTTTTTCAATTCAATTGGCATCCAATTGAATCAAATTGAATCCAATTAAATCCATAAAAAAGTATTCGCTACTTAAAATGCGCATTCGGATAGAAAAAAATTACGATCCATTTTAATTCATTCTCGTTTGCTGGGAAGTGAAGTCTATGCTAAGAATGACAAAATATTTCGAAATTGAAATTTTAAGAAAAATGTTTTGCCGTTTCCGGCATAAATTCCACCTCACAAATATATATTAATTGACTGCCGATGAAATTATCGACAAGGGTGGTGGTGGGCCTCTAGTAAATATAAATGAACAAAGACGCGCCATATAAATTAGAGCCCTTACTCGTTAATCTCAATCCATTCTCCTGCAAAAGGTGCGTTCGGCAATGTAAATCTGAGATAATCTAACAGATGGCAAGCTTGATCACATGCTCTCCGAGCAATACGAGTGCTAAGAATTAATTCCGAACGCTACAGAGCTGTAAACTTTCCTTTAAGGTTAGATTATGAAATGAAATTGTTTATTTTAATAAATAAATAAAAAATACCCTATTAATTGAAAATGTCTTCCGCTTTACTAGAATCTGATAATAATCTTATATACTAAAAATAGATCGTTATACATGAATGTAACATATGCAAGGTGTGTTTTGTTAAAAGAAAATACTACATTGCAAAATAAATTTCAGCAATTTATAAGTTATATTACTTGATTTATATTCATTAGAATCTTTAATACATTAATACAGTTTTTATTTCATTCTATGTGCAACATAAACTTCAATCGAAAAATTAACTAGCAAATTCTTTGTTTTCAAATACGTAACTTCAAATTCATAAAGAGCAAAAGAATTAAAAATTACTTTCTCATTAAATATTATATATAGGCCCGAATTCAGAACGCGGTTACATTGATATTACAACGATACCATGCCAATATACGATACAATAGAATTTTAGATATAAAAGTGAGATTTTATCGATAAAAGTGGATTCTGAATATGGGTCACAATGTATTCCATCAACGTCTATTTGACGTAGCATTTGTTTGAGAGTTTGTAGACTCAGACATTATAAAAGCCGCAACACGGCCTTTCGCATAACGCATAATGCATAGTGCATAAGAGAATTAACCAATCAGAATCCTTACTTTTCTTCCAGTTAACGAAAAAGGAGAGCTTTGATTGGTTGATTTTCTTATGCATTATGCGTTATGCGTTATGCGTGAGTTTGTGACGCGGCCTTAACAGTTCAAATACACTATTCGTAAAATAGAAGTATTAAAAGAGATGAATGTACGTTATGTGTTAACGAATCAATTAAATAATACATTATCAGAAATGTACAGGTTAGGAATTTAATTTAGGCGCGAAAATCTGCATTATAGATATATATAGCTCTGCGAGCGCGGTCTTTGAATCCGGAGTGATTCGAGCAGCTCGATTGGCTCTAAAAATGTTAATGGCTGCGGCACAGACTCTTGCATAATGCATAGGCCGGTATACATAGTCAGATCTTATATTCAAGAGATAAAGTCTTAAGTACGGTCTTAAGAAGTCACGAACCAATCAGAAGGCTGCATTAGCGTCTTAAGACATTACTTAAGACGGCCTTGAAATAAGATATGACTATGAATATCAGCCATAGTGCATAAGAAAATCAACCAATAGAAATCCTTCTTTTCCATGGAATAGGAGGAAAGGAAAGATTCTGATTAATTGATTCGTTTATGCGCTATGGATTATGTCTGTCAAAAGTCTGTTCTGCGGCTTTAATACCGAACGTTAATACCGACGCAGATAAGATGTAGCAGAAAGATGCGAATTGCCAAAACGATTTTCGAGATAAAAGAGCAAACGGATGCAACGCTGAACGCAACTAGAAACTATTTATCAGACAAATTCAATTGCAATTTCGCAAATGGAAAAAATTGTTTCTTTTAGCTTAAAGTATCACGACTTGTACTTTATGGGTGCAAATTTTTAAACACCCTTACATGCTATCTAGACTGTGTTCCAAAATTCACTGCCAGAGCTCAAATCTACAGTTTACATTACATATATTATACATTTTCAGCATAGTCAGTAAATTTGGACACAGCCCTAGTATCAAGCCTAACCACTAAGGGCGCGGCGATCGGACTTGCTTCCTCCGTTTGACACGGAGCTTACACTTCTCATTATATATGTTCTGTGATCAAGCGCATTCGTGAGTCTCAGCGTGAGTCATCAATTCTTCCGGAATCTTCAATCGCGTCTTGTCCTGTGGCCTGTGTAGGTCTATATATATTTGTCGCTGCCTGTCGCATCCAATCCAATTATTTTGTGATTCGTTGAAGTGTTTTTTATACAAAAACATGACAACAGCAGCAAGACTGACCTTCGGATCTGCCCGAGGAGGACAAAGACGAGGCGAGAAAGATTTAAGCGCGATAACAAAGCAATACAGTAGTAGAGATTTGCCATCGCACACGAAACTTAAGTACAGGTAAGCAGGGAATCAAATTCGACCTTTGCGACCGTTTTATCGACAATTGCATTTCTTGCTATCTGTTTCCTCCGAAGTTCGTTTAACTTTTATCTTGGGTAATATAAAACCGGATAAGAAGTAAAAAGATAAGATGTAAAAAATAGCAAAAAACAAGAAACAGAAAACAAAAAGCATTTTGTAGAATAGTCATTAAAGTTAAAGTAACGGTGGAATTAATAATAATTAATTGGGTTTTAATGGTTTTTAAATTAGCTTTTCTTCTTCCCCTTTTTTTCCTTTAAAAGATAAATTTATATTTTTTCTATCCCTGGTTTTAAAAGTATAAATATAAATAAAACAAGTAAAGTATAAATTAAGCATTTAATACTGACAAGGTATTAGTTTTTTCCATTTACACTAAAATTCAAATAATTCTTATTTGTAACATGTGATAGTAACTCAGTTGAATGCATGTTTCTTTTCATTTTGATAAGCGAGAGTTAACTGAGTTTTTACTTACAATCTGTACAAGCTCGAGTCAATGTGCCGTCTTGTTAACTCACATTAAAAATTAGATTCTAAATCTGTGCTGTTATTCGATAACTACAAACAGCAAAATAAAACGATCCTTTCTTATTACTGTATTTATATATTGACAATTTATTATCACATTATGTAAATCTGTTTTCAAAACGACAAT
>NW_011627036.1:4331-43359 GCF_000204515.1 Acromyrmex echinatior
GCGGAGGCGTCAGCGATTTCCCCCCCGTTAACAAAAAAAAAAAAAAAAAAAAATGGTGTTCACTTGGATAGAGGTATGCGAGTCGAATCACATTGCAAGTACTTAAAGAATACAGTAGGGTCACTCTTCAATAAACTTGGCAAGCTGGCAAGATCCCAATGGGATCTTAAATGTAGAACGCTTTCTACAATCTATAAGGAAGTGTTCATCCAGTGATTGCATATGCGGTTGCAGGGTAGGCCGACCTGTATATTAAGAAGGATAGGAAAGTTTTTAGGGCTGTGCAGCGCGAAGTGCTCATAGCATATACAAGTGCATACTGCGTAGCGTCATGGGAATCATACCTCTGCGTGGTAATAGGACA
Source organism: Acromyrmex echinatior (assembly GCF_000204515.1). The sequence continues at coordinate 4,696 of NW_011627036.1, forward strand.
AACTCTCATCGAGCTACTTCTAAATGAGCGTAGAGCTCTATATGAGGTAAGAAAGGGCAGGCATGCAGAGATAACGTGAATAAAGTAATAAGGCGAAAGATAATAAAGACCTGACAAACTAGGTTAGAGAAACCTCGACAAAGGGTCAGTTTCACCTTCTTCAGTAACATACAAGAAAGGCTTTAGGCCGAATGAGTTCAATTACTGGTCCACGCAGTTCTAACTGGGCATGATAACTTCCAAACTCTCCAACTCTGCGAAACTCTCACAATTAGGGCTTATTGAAAATAGCTCGTGCAAATGTGGAGCTAAAGAGGACACGGTCTGGTACCTCATTCTAGAATGTTCAGAATGCGAGGCGCAAAAAACTGCTTTGCGAGATATAATTCCTCATAACAAATGGACTTCATAACAAACTGCTCGAAGCGATACAATTCCTAGTGTCAAATGCCGAAGCATTTCAAACACTTGTCGACTTCTCTAAAGAATCATTATGGCTAAAGCAATCTCAAAGGGAGGATTAGACTCTGGGACTGTTCACCAGCACGGGCCAATGCCCTAGAAGTGATGTGTGGAAGCTCAGTTAAGGGAGACCTGCCCCTCACAGGAATATCCTTAACAGAGTAAGTCTGTATCTTGTCACGGCAAACATACGCATCACTGAGCAGTTTAGGGAAACGTACTAACATTAACATACTTATTAGTTATAGAGTCAGGGCGTGCGTCTAGGGACGAGATGCAAGTGAATGGGCTTCCCCGTGGTTCCCCGTGGGCGCGAGGTGCCTCGAGAACTCAGGACTTAAGACGCGTCGCGGCGAAACTACTCATTCCTGCAAAAAACTTTGCAGGCGCTACTGAGTTTTTCCATCGCTCTTCTCGGAGCGGTCTCGTTGCATAGTAGAATAATATTGTGGTTTGTCGCATATACCTTTGTGGACGAGGTGGCACGTATGCTCTGTCTTTGAAACGGGACCGATTAACAATAACTGTTCAGTAATTGGCGGTAAACTCCGCAAGGACGCAAGAGCCGAAGTGATGAGTGGTAGATGTTTAGAGTTGGAACGAGAGATCTCCGCTTAAGAGACAAATGGAGGTTATTCAAGCCGACAGAGACAATTTTTGTGAAGAAGTCAAGACTCTGAGACGGGAGCTCCTGATTCGGAAAGCTGAGACGAGGCGGACGCGAGGGGACCGACCATGGCGCGGTTGATCTCGATTCCCCGATGCCTGAGCCTTCGCGAAAGACTGGAGTGCTCCTGATGGGGTGGAGGATGTGCCTCGACCTGTTGTCTTCCTTTAAGAGGGATCTCTAGAAGTATCCCTGAAGGTTCCAATGTGCAAAGGAAATTAGTGAATAAAGAGGGGTGTATCAGTATTCCCTCTGCGATAAGTGGGCAGAACGACGTTGAGAGATGGAATGTGGATCTTGGCAGTTGGCTTCCCTCTTCTGGTCTCGAAGGGGGGGGGTGGGAGAGTCATGGGAAGTTGTCCCTGGAAGGAAGAATAAGAAGAGAAGAAAGAAAGACGGAGAGGTTGACCCTAAGGGAGGTGCAGTGCCGGTGCGGATCTCCGTGGCGATGGCATCGGACAGTGTTGGGGATTGCTATGACTGTGAGAGGAGACGTATTCTTTGTTATTATGATGCATGGTGATGCCCGTGGCAGATCTGCTTCCCGGACCGATTGCGCCCGCCTTGGGTCTGGGACTCGACCTGTGGTTCCTCTGCTCGCATTGGAAGATTGAACTCCGCGGTTGTCATAATCTGTTGCGAAGAGGGAGGGGGTTCCACATATGCGGAAGTGATTGGGGAAATTGGGCATAACAGACATTAAAGTTAGGAGGGCTCAGACTGGTGGTCTCTTGGTGGAGATTTCGGGAGAGGACGCCAGGCCTAAAGCGGATTCTTTGGCGAGCCGACTAGATTCTCTTTTCAAGGATCGAAGGGGAGTCAAGGTGATGCGTCCGATCAGGAGGATTGAGTTCCGTCTTTTTGATCTGGACGGCCAAGGAGATTACGGAGGCTGTTGCGGCGCAGGGGAATGTGCAGCCGGGCGATATCCTCGTGGGCCCTCTGAGATCGGAGGTAGAGATGGCTTCATCACTGGTCTAGTTTCCACTGAGGGTTTAATCCTGTCATTTGACTGTAACAGGGGAATATTCGACTGTAGTTGGTTGGTTCTTACATTCTGATTAAACCCTTTGGAAACTAGGCCACTGCGTGGATGCAATACTCTGTTACGTGCGCAGACCCGCTTCAGAAGGATGGTCGACTCCGCGTTGGATGATCAAAAGTGCGCTTGATGCTGTTGGCGAAGAGAAGCTATAGATGCTTCGCGGTTGGGCACACCAGGATCAACTGTAGGAGTGCTGTGGACAGAAGCAGCGGTTGTTTCAACTGCTTCAACTAGAAAGAAGGATTATACAATTGGTTGTGGAACTTCGCCTCATTGTCCTGTGTGTGCCGCCAGGAACCTACTTGCTGAGTATAGGGCTGGCGGGAAGGAATGCGCTCTATACAACAGCCTGATGAGAGTAGTTGCGATCGTGGAGGCTAGTGGCAGTGACAAGAGAGGCGAGCATGTGGAAGTGCGATCAATTGCCTTCGTGTCAGAGGATGTTCCCCCTATGGAGAAGGGAATATTAATAGACTCTCTCAATGGCTAATAAATGGCCAGATAATGTTAACCGGTCGTGGATCTGCGCAAGATCTCATAGCGCGGGTGTGTAAGGAGGAACGTCTTGGATTGGTTGCGGTGACAAAACCACTCGGTCGTGGAATGGACGATGGCTCTTCTCGCTGGATGGTCCGCCGATTGCTGCTATAGTGTAATAATATTCTGGAGGGGGAGAGTGGTGATGTTTAGCTGCTACTTCTCCCTCAGTCTGCCGGATGCTGATTTTGTGAGGGGTCTTTATAATTTGGGTACGCGGGTCTTGTCGTACAACTGGAGATCGGTTGCTTATGCTTAGGGACTTTAATGTCAGGCCTCCTGCATGGGATCCAGGAGGCGCGAACCGTAGAGGGAGGATATTGGCTGGCTGGGCGGGGGAGATTGGATCTTACCCTCCTTGGGTACCTTCCAACAAGGGAATAGTGAGGCACTGATATCGATTCTCTAACTTTTATCATGGTGAAAATGTGAGCCATCTCACATCGTGATTCCCTAATTTTCATCATGATGCAATTGCGAGCAATCTCAGAGAGTTTGTTCGGCAAGAAATTTCTTGTCGAATATTAAGATCCGAGAAAGAAAGGTTGAAAAATAGAGCGAGAGAGGAACCACAACCGATTGAATCGACTGAATTCACACATTTTAAGGTTAAATATATAATTTTGCACAGTCCAAAGACAAAAATAAAATCAAATGGCAATATACATAGTAGCAATTTTGTTACTGGATGAAAAGGTCTTAGAACCACATATGAGAATTACGAAGAATGCTTAGACATATTCATTTTCAATAGGATTGATTTTATAAATAATGGTAGAAAATAATTTAGGTCCAGTTCTATAACTCACGGTTTACTTTTAACCACTTTTAATCGAAGTTCGACTTATTCGTTTTCAATTCTAGAATTGAAAAAAAATTAGGAATAAATTTATGGCCGTGGTTCGATTTATGCTGACAACGCTCATGAGCTTCGTTTAACATTTGACAAACAACAAGGATGAAATGATTTTTAAGCGTTGTGAGCGTGAATCGGACCACGGACTGTGTTTCACTTCACATTTTCATGTTTTTCCCCACTGGCAAATCTAGTGATTTCGTATTTTCAGTTCGTCGTTACAGAATCACGCGGACAAATTCACATGAGATGAAAGTGCGAAAAGTGAGTGATCTCACTCGAATTACAGAATTGACTCCTTTGTGTCACACAATTGCACACAGTGCATAGGTGCTTAATGAAACGTTTTAATTTTCAAGTTAGTAGATGGCGCTAAAGTTACTGGACATTACTAAATGACTGCATTTAACGAAATAAGGGCTATGTTCCGTTTCACGCATGATGCGCATGTTGCATTACTTATCCTTGTTATTCATTGAATGTTAAACAAAGATAAATGATGGATCATGCGCACCATGCGTGAAACGGAGCGCAGCCAAGGTGATCGTTAAATTGTACCGTGTTGCATTATATTGGGTCATCTAAAAAGTATCCGCGGTTTTTGTCACTAGATGTGTATTGATGGTCATATATCTAGTGACAAAGTACCGCGGATACTTTTTAGATGACCCAATATATACTGAATCAGCGTTAACGGATTATCATATAATTATTGTGTAAGTCTTGTATTTTTTAAATACAATTGTCATTGTTGTATAATTTTATGTAATAATTTTCCATTTTCCATAGTTACCTAATCTAGCCAGATACTCACAAATTTTAAGAGAAAAAAAAAATTTCTCTTATTATATTAGGTGTACAAATAAGTTTTAAAGCGTTTTTAATGAAATTTAATATTTATTTATTTAGAAACGAAAATACACTTAATTATCAAAATAATCTCCCTCATTATCTATGACCTTTAGCCATCTTTCGGGCAGCTTGCGAATTCCAGAAGCGAAGAAGGTTTCGTCTTTCGATGCGATAAAATTATCCACCCATTTTCGCACTTCTTCAAATGCTCGAAAGTGAACACCGGACAAGGCGTTTTGCATTAACCGGAATAAATGATAATCAGAAGGGGCTATACGCCATATTATGTCTGGGTTATACGCCGGGTGCGGCAGAACTTCCCAATCAAGAACTAGCAACGTTTCCTTTACAGGTTTACCAACATGAGGCCTAGCGTTGTCATGAAGCAATTTCACAGGACGTTTTCCTTTGTTTTTTCCAGTAAACGGACGATTTCGTTCGATTTCTTGATTTAAACGGATCAATTGTTAACTGTAGCGATCACTGTTAACCGTTTCATTCGGATGGAGCAGTTCATAATATCGCACCCTTCATGTCCCACCAGATGCATAGCATAACTTTGCTGCTGTGGATGTTGCGTTTTAGCGTTGATGTAGTGGGTTGTCCTGGATCCACATAATGTTTTCTCTTTATCGTAAAAAATCCACTTTTTATCAGTCACGATTTTCCATAAGAAAGATTTTCTATACTGTTTATTGTATAGATTCAAACACTTCTCAAGACGATCATTTTTGTTTTTTTCACTTAATGGATGCGGCACCCACTTTCCTTCCTTCAGAATCTTTCCCATCTGCCGCAAACGAAATATCTTGTTGAGTTACTCCAAGTTGCTGTGCAAGTTCGTTTTGTGTTTGACATGAGGTTTGATCGAGTAATGCTTGCAATTCATTGTTTGTAACCTTCTGAGGAGCACCACTACGTTCTCTATCGCTAACATCAAAATCATCCTCTTTAAATCGCCTAAACCAAAACTCACACGTACTTTTGGATACAACATTGACTCCAAGAACAGAACAAATTGATTCACATGCTTTAGCAGCGCTTTTTCCTTGATGAAATTCGTATCGAATGCAGTGTCGAATAAATTGCTTGTCGCTTGCCATTTTAAAACCATTTAATTTTGAAGTTAAGTTTCTAATTTTGTAAAGTCAATTATGTTTTTTAATAGTACACATTAAGCGCCACTACATATCAAAAGAGCGCGAAAATATTTGAATTCTAAGTTTAAATTATACATTACACAAAAAACGCTTTAAAACTTATTTGTACACCTAATATTATAATTTTGATATAATATTTTGATATATTATAATTTTTTAGTAAGTATTATTATTTACTTATAATTTTCTTATTAATTAATAATAAGATTGGAAACAAGACCGTTTATATTAAATAACATTATTTTAAAATCCGAAGCGCCACTATGGTCTGAGTATTGAGATGTTGAACTAACATATATATTTTCAAACAAATGAATTAATTTCAGAAATGATAATTACGTGCCGATATGGTTGTCGACATTAAACGCAATTGATCTGAAATATTAATAATCCCCCCAAATTTTCCAAATTAATCTTAAAAAACTGTAATAAACTTATTGCGAAAAATATTGCCTCGGCCGGGAGTCGAACCCGGATCTCTTGCATTCCGTTCTCTTATTAATTATTATTATAAATGATTATAAAATTTCTGTATGCTCATAACATTAATAGAAGCTTACAAAAAAAAATATTAACATTAGGTTGGTGCATATGAAATGTCGGTTTTTTAAGTGAATATATAAAACTGCATATCTTTTTTCAAAAGCTGTTTATTTAATCAAAATATGCTTCATTTGTTTCAATATACTTTTCCCAACGAGATTTTAATGCATAGATGTCTTAAAGAAGATGTCTTAAAGAAATTCTGATCTTTAGAATAAACTCTGATATGGAATTTTTCAATCTTCATTTTCTGTCTTCATTTTCATACTGTTTAACTCGTAAAAACTGTTCTAAATGTTTAAAAAAATGAAAGTCGGTTGGCGAAAGATCCGGTGAATAAGCTGGGTTCTGCATATTTTAATTCATTTAATTTCGCAATTATTTTGTACGACGTATGCGGCCGAGCGTTGTCGTGGAGAAGTATTGGGCCATGCCGATTAACAAGTGATGGGCGTATAATTTTCAATTTTTCATGCATTTCATCAATGTACTGGCAATACTTTTCGGTAAATGTCTCCTCACTTTCTGTAATTGTCTCCCCAGTTCGAAGGAATGAATTACTCCAGTCACATTCCATCAAACTGTTATTAAAATTTTCCGTGGATGAAGTGATGGCCACAAGCCTCATTTCTATCAAGCCACCGAGCACACTTTTTCCTATTGTCGTAAAGAACCTATTTTTCATCACAAGTAATAATCCGATCGAAAAATGGCTCTCGATGAAATCGGGTTAGTAATGATGAGCATACGTTCAATCGATCCAGCTTATTTCGCTCGGTTAGTTCGTGCGGTACCCATTTATCCACTTTTTTCACCTTGCCAATTTCAGAAAGGTGTCGCAATATCATTGTATGGTCAACTTTCATTCTGGTAGCAAGTTCTCTTGTAGATACAGTTGGATTCGTTTCCACCAAGATGCTTTCAGAGCATCATTTTTCACAGACGTTTTGGGTCTTCCACGCGGTTCATTTTGTAGGGAAAAATCACCAGACCGAAATTTTTCAAATCAACGCTGCACTTTTCGATCGTTAACAGTATTCTCCCCAAATGCCTGGTTTATATTGCGTGCAGCGCTTTTGCAGCATTATTATCAAGTTTATACTCATATAAAAAAATTACATGAATATCGGTTGAATTCATATCCTTACGAAATTCAAAACAAATAACAAAATGGAACACTTTTGAGAAAATTTTCTTTGTGAAGTGTGACTCTGGCAATGGACAATACGACTATAAACGAGGTTATTTAAGGCCAAAAACAAAAGCATAACGAAAACAGGGAAACAAACGTTCATATGTAAAGAAAATCCGACATTTCATATGCACCAACCTAATAGATGGATCATTCAGGTGTTGTCATTTACGAATTAATGGAAATGCAATATCAAAGTATTACTAGTTCGAGTGACAATTCAAGCATATTAAATACCAGAATAGATAATATGACATCAAGCTCTGAAGAACGAGAAAAGGATATATTGTTATTTCTTTTGATATGTATGGCCGAAAAAGACATTGAACATCACATTGAAAATTATCTGCAAGTTGTAGATTCTTTGACCGATGCCAAATTTAAACATTTCTGATTAAATCGAAAAACTGCCTTAATGTTAATTGAGGAATTAGAGGCATTCGCATTTATTCCATCACATACATTTGATAGAAAGCCGATATCAGTTAAACTTAGCTTTTTACTTTTCTTATGGTATATTGCAAACACAAAGCCTCTGCGAACTATGTCTGATAGATTTAATATTTCAATTTCTTCTATTTTTCGAGTTCTTCGGCGAGTTATAGCTTGATTGACTAACGAAAGATGGAGTTATTAATTGGCCACAAGAACATAAAGTTAGAGTGATATGTGAACAATTCAGACAAATACGAGAAATTAATAATATTTTAGGAGCAATTGATTCTACTCATATTCAAATTGTAAAATCTGCAATTAACGCACGCAGTTACTGCAATCGCGAAAAATATTTCTCTATTAATTTAGTTAAGTTGTTGTTGATGTCAATACATGCTTTAGAAATATATATTGTGGTGACCTATTGTGGTTTTCTTGTGTTCTTAAAAGGTCACCTCTGTATGAACAGCTATTACAGATAAAAGAACATTATTTCCTGGTAAAACGTTTTTATTAGGTGATTTAGCAAATCCGTTTTTACCATAGCTTGTACCTCCCTTTCGAGATAATGGACATTTGACGCTTCAGCAAATAGATTTCAATTTTATGTATATGTTCATCTACGAGAATAAGAATTGAAAAAGCATTTGGAGAATTAAAGGGGGGAAGATTTCGTCGTATTAAGTTCTTCACTGAATATCGTGATCTAACTTTTGTAACTAATACGGTAATTGCAGCTTTTATATTACATAATTATTGTATTAATAAACATGACATATACGATTTTTCTGAATATAATGATGACTACAGATGCAAATGATTATAATGAAGATCATAATTTTCATAATGAAATGCAAAGAGATCGTAGGATTATGCAATTATTTAATAAAATATTCTCTGAATATAATATACATATAATATTGTATAAACCTCTTAAAAATATATAAAGCTATTATAATAAACAAAAAATTTATTTGTCTTCTACAATAGCTTTAAATATTAATTATACTCTGTGCGTGCGTGCGTGCGTGCGTGCGTGTGTGTGTGTGTGTGTGTGTGTGTGTGTGTGTGTGTGTGTGTGTATGTGTGTACGAAGTAAAATGTTGCGGTAAACTATATAGCACTGATAAATTATATTTTGTTTTCTTTGTTAAAACTAAGAAATTTAGAAATTACTTTTATATTTAAATTGCAATAGTTTTATAATTAAGATATCAAAGTTACTACTAGTACAATTAGTAAAAAACAAAAATTTGAATTATTTGTCTTTCGAATTTAGTTCACAGTTTTCATAGATTTAAGTTTCATGAATATTTCAGTTTACGTTGGAAACATCCAAAAGATGTTAAGTTGGAAACTAAATTAATATTTATCTACATTTTAAAAACGTAAGGAATGAAAAAGTTGAAATGAATAAATTTCTTTTATGAATAATGCTACAAAATTTCGTGCAATAAGAGCAAATTGTGAACTAAAAGGAAAATTTGTAAGAACAATATTTATAAATAAGGTCGCATTCATTTCACGTATTTAAAAATGTTTCATTAATTATATTAAATAATTATATCATTTGAATAATTGTTTATAATCATAAGATATGTAAGTTTTAAAAATAAATATAATTTCATTGCAAGAATAAAATGTATGTAATATTTATTTTTCTCTTATGCTGACACATATAAGTAACTTATTTTCATAGCATATATTTAATGTACTATTGAGATATATATATGTGTGTATATATATATATATATATATATATACATATATATTGTATATATGTATATATATGTATACATACATATGTTAACAAAAATTTAGAAAAATAAAATAATCATATTTAGTAATCATTTTAAAACTACGAACTGTAAAATCACAATTTGAATCACAAAAAATGAAATATCTTAATAGTTAAATAAAGAGTCTATTAAAGAAAGACGTAAAACACAATTATATTTTCATTAATAAGAATCCGATGAATTAGCTTTAACTGTTTTTTTTAACATTTTAATGAATGTTGTCAACTTTACTAAAATTTGAATTTTCGATTTCATTAGTATGACAATGGAGATTCATAAAAACAAAAAATCTTATTTAATAATTCTTTTGAGACTAAGAACTATAAAATCACAATTTAGAAAAATAAAATGTCTATAAATATTTTTATTTAAAAAAGTGTAAAACGCAACAAGACGCAACAAGAATGTAAAACACAAGTATTTTAATTAATCGGAATCTGATGAATTAGCTTTAACTATCATTTTTAACAGTTTATATTTTTTTTCCACAATTACTAGAATTTCTGTGTGTCTCTTTACTTTTTCTTGTAACTTTGTTGTTAAATAATGTTTTCGTTGTTTTATTTCTTCTTCTTTCGCAGCATAATACTTTTTTTCATCTTCAGCAATTCTTTCCTATGTTCAGAAGCAGATATATGTCTTTCACAGGCTTTGTCATATTCAATCTTCATCTTTATATATTCTAACATCGATTTTCTAACGTAACTTTATCCTTTATATTAGTTAGTTCCATGCGATAAATTTATTATTTAAAAATTTATTTTGGCTTCTCGTACTTGATATGGAATCAATAGATTTAGAAATACTTGAATTTTCAAAACAAGAAGTTTTAGTTTCAGAAGAAACTAATGTTAAGGTCAACGACTTGGGGTAAACTTTTGTCGTAGATGAAGTTGAACTTTACAGTATTCATACGATTAGATGTGAAAGTATAATTTGTAGCAATTTTTCCTAATAATTTTTCCTTTATAAAGATCTCATCCATTTGATCGAACTATTTAAATGTCATTAGGTTTCTCCCTGATTTCGAATTATTATCTACACACTCCTTGTATTTTTTTATTAAGGAATTCATTTTCCAACGGACTTCATCTATAACTATATAGAACTTAAAAAGATAACTATATAGAAAAAGATAACATATATAGAACTTTATAATGATAGAATAGGAAATAAAAACTTAATATGGTCGAGCTCAATCTTAGAACTTTAAATAATTCCGTGTAAAAAAATATATATACTACGTATCCAATCCTGCAAACTGTGTGCCGAAATTTTCAGTCTTGAACACAATCCTAACAGAACTAGAGTAGTAATATCACAATTAAATTGTCAAGCAATTTAATAATATTGCACATTGCAATTTTATAATGGATATGTAAAATGTTGAATTTATGAAATTTTTATATTCATATATTTTTTATATCTGAATAGCAAAATCTTGTTGCAGAGCGATAGATATTGCTTCCCATATTTTGCCCTTCTTTTTTGGCATCTAACATATCTATTTTTGCTTCGTACAAATTAAGAAGCTAACGTGGCATTTTGATTCCAAACAGCAATTGTTAACACATATTTTTTCTCATTAATAAAATAGAGAAAAAAAATTTATTAACTACTGACTATTTCAAAACTTATACTAAACAAAAAAAATTAGAATACAGTAATTTTCTAAATTTCTAAACTTAACCTCTACACTTACTTTCTTTCTTTTCTGCACATAAACTAATTCAATTCATTACAGTTTTCTTGCCCAAAAAAATTTTCATTAAAGTTTTCTTGAACAAAACATTCATGCTGGGAAATCAAGCAATGCTGGGTGATCAAGTGTTATAATATCATTACAATTTAAACACTGCATTTTTTACTTAGATTTGATATAATCTATGAACACGCGCAATTTGCCATGATCATAAACAAATTTCTCAGATACAGAGTGCAGATACAAATATAACATTGACTGAAGTTGATAATCATGATAAGCGACACAAGTGCTCGACTCTGCTCTATAGCTCTAGTCTTGACTTGTGTTGTATTGTGTTCTTGTTGGAAGGCGCTTGTGTCGACACTGTGTCACACTGCACATGAACTCTGTGCCTATGTTTGTTGTTGGAAGGCATCCCTTAATAACGGCTTTGTACCCATGTTGTATTCGCGTGATGTGTCCTGCGTGAAACTTTTGTGGGTCTCGTCGTCGGTCGTCAGAAGATCTGCGATTGGTGCGTGGCGGTGGATACCGAGTCCCTCTCGGACCATCGCTATGTCCTTATGAGAGTGTAGGAGTAGATTGTTGGCCTTCTTAGAAGGGTCACTGCCAAGAAGTTTTTTCCTCGATAGGATCTTGCGCTGGCAAAGTCAATATGGACCTGTTGAATGCGGCGGCCAGTGTCAAGGCGTGATCCTCCCCTCGTGAGGGCGTTGCAGCGGACGTGCTGGCCGACTAAACGCAGCGTTGACTGAGATCTCGGATGTCTCGATGCCGCGGTCGAAGTTTACCGATAGACTCTCAGTCTACTGGTGGAACGTAGAAATTGCGGATCTCCGGGCTCGCTGTGTTCGAATCTGGAAGCGGCTTATAAGACAACGACAAAGGTATCGTGATTCCGGGGCTGTCCGGGATTTCTGGCATGAATTGCGGGAGATGCGGAGACTACTTAGGAGGGCCATTAAAAGGTCCAAGACAAGCTTGTGGTAGGGTCTCTGGATAGGGACTCCTGCCGTATCGGATCGTTCTGGACAGGTTGCGTGTGGGAGCTTTGCGACTGATAAATACGGAGTGGTGGAGGATGTGGTGAGGGTCTTGTTTCATGGAGTGGGGGGACACGAGTATGCTCCTCCCCCGTACCATGGAAAGATGCGTTGGCAGTAATCGGAGAGGAGGCGATCGCTAGAATTAATGTTGGTAGGGTCCTGGCTCTGATGAGGTTATTGGCTGTGTTATTAAAGGTACGTCAGATGCGTTGATAGAGCGATGGACGAGCTGCTTTACGACCTGCGTCAGAGAGGGTATTTTTCTAGCATGCTGGAAAATGGCACGTTTAATGCTGCTTAAAAAACTGCGAAAGCCCGTCCTCGCTCCTTCGTCATACAGGCTGCCTGTTGAACGAGGCGAGCAAATTGTTTGAGAGAATCATATGTAATCGCCTTACGTGGTGTCTGGATACGTCTGAGGGAGGCTTTACGGAGGCTCAATTTGGATTTTGACCACATAGGTCTACGGTTGATGTTTTCTGGAGACTTCGTATGATTGTGGACGATGAGGTGTGGGATGGAGGTGTGGTGTTGATGATGTCCTTCGACATAGCCAATGCCTTCAACTCCCTCCCGTGGCCTATTATTCGGGAGGCTCTCGCTGAGAAAGAGATTCCGGAGTACCTCCGACGCGTTCTGGATAGCTACTTCTCTGATCGGTGGCTGTCCTATATCGACAGAAATGACAAATATGTAAGGTTCCTTATGAGGTACGGTGTTCCTCAGAATTCGGTCCTGGGACCGATTCTCTGGAATGTTGGATATAATTCCATCTTGCGTTTAAAACTGCCGTGGGGATGTTCGGCTATTTGCTATGTGGACGATACCCTTCTAGTAATAAGGGATCCCTCCTTTCGCGAGGCACTGATTAGGACGGAACTGAGTGTGACGGGACTGTTGTTGTCAGGACTGTTGAACGCCTTGATCTCAAGGTTTCGATAGATAAAACGGAGGCAATAGCCTTCATATGGGAGATACCAAGTGCAAAGCTGTGCATTGGAGAGATGGAGATTAAGGTTGGACCTCGATGAAAATATCTGGGTCTAGTGTTGGACTCAAAATGGATCTTTAGAGAATACTTTCGGTGATTGTTCCCTAAGGCCTTGAAGACGATCAACATAGATGAGTACAGACGCCGGGTTTATGTGAGTATAGTCCTATCGGTTGTTGTATAGGGCTTTTGTCTGGGCGCAAGCGGTGATAACCGATTGAGTGATCTGTTGCGACGCATTGAGGCTGCAGAGACAACTGTCTAAGAGTGATACAGGAGAGGGTGTACAGGATTATTTTATATGAGGCATCCATGCTGCTCGCGCCCCATTTGACTTGATCGCCGATTGATTAAGACGATCCTATTCGAGACAAAGAGCTATGCGGATAGAGCGGGATAGGTACATCTTTCCTAGAGTGATGAATCACATCCGCGGCGAGGAAACGGATAAATCGGTCGTCAGATTGAGGAGACGATTCGAGGAGTTTCCTCATAATGCGCCGGGAGCTTCTATGCGGCAGGTGCTAGTGGATTGGATGGGTGGATGACGAGAGCTCATAGTGGCCTCATTTTTAAAATGACTCAGATCATTACGGGGCATGATTGCTTCGAGGCATATCTCTATGAAATTCAGAAGTCTGAATCCCTGATCTGCTGTCATTGCAGAGAGGCGGTGGACAACGCCCTTCTCCATTACTCCGTGTAGGTGGAGAGGGGAGATCTATTTGTGGTTCTCAATCTAGATCTGGATCTGGACAGAAAGCATTTTCTTGTGGTTGAGGCCATCATGGGCTTCACTGAGGCGTGGACGGTCTTTGCAAATTTTTGCGAGGTCGTCATGCGAAGAAAAGAGGAGGTGGAGGAAGGGGACGAGAGGCTAGGATCGTGCGTCCGCCTGTACCGCCACCTCCCCCTCCGGACTTCTCTTCATAATCCTCTTCATAGGAGCTTGCTCCTTGTAAATATCTGTAAATGTATTTTGTATTAGGTTAAGTCTAATTTAGTCTAGTTTAATGTTGGAGGTTTAATGTTCTCGTGTATGTAGGAGCCATTCCGCTGGCATTGAAGGTGTCCTGATGTAATGTCTGTCAGTGATCCCGGAATACTCTCAAATATGTCTTGAGGTAGTGCTAAAGCAAGGGGGAGTTTTTTAATTGATAGTATCCATCCCGGTGTATCCTTTGAAATCACGGGATGGTTGAATTCGATACACCCAGTGCGGGCCGCTGGGTGTCTTCCTTCTCTGATGGGTGTCCCTCTTGGGTCCCTGTCGGGTGAAGATAAAGTGAAGATTTTTCTTCTCCTACGCAAAACAAAAAAAAAGTACTTAATATTTTACAATTAATATTTACAATATGATAACAATTTTTTGAACTGCTTTAATGTATTTACTATTATTTTTTGAATTACTTTAACGCATTTACTATCATTTTTTCGCATCGTGTGAACAGGGCATGCTGAAATCGCACGTAATATGTCATTGTTTTTTTATCTTAATATTTATATTTATGCACTTAGATTTTATCATTTTCCTTCATTCGTCTCAACATTACGCGATTTCATGATATTAAATAATATCAAATTAGTTCAATCTCTCAACCCTGTCAGAAACAGTTCCTCGAAAAGACATCATTTCGACATCGTTATGACGTCGAAATTAAATAATAAATCGTTAAAAAAGTTGTCGATTCGAAATTTACGGCGAAATTTCAATATTTTCGAATAATAAAAAATTACATATGTAGAAAGTGCAATGAGAGTTTGATACATTTTTAAATATTTTTGGTGTAAATATGTGATACATAATTTTATATTTTGAATATTTTCGTTCAAAGATCGAATTGACATTTTTTTGGATTTTATACTAAAATTAAAAGAAAAGTTAAATACTTACATTTTTTCAACACATAGAGCTCCCATACAATACAGAACGTGCAGTAACGCTGCATATCGTTGCAATAACGCTGTAATATTGCTGCAATATATTGCAATATTGTTGCAATATTGTAGCATTGTTGCTGCAACTTTTATACTGTAGGGGGTCATCTGACATAAATGTTTCCTTAATACAAAAGTTTTTTACAACATGTATGAACAAAACAGTTCGAACTATCATCCAGCGTTTTACGTGTAACAAACAATACTGAGTTTATGAAATTAAAATTGAAAGCTTAAAAAGAAAGATTTATACAGTGTTACTAGAATTTAAATGTCAAAACTTCGGGAGCGTGTAGGGGATCGACAACTAAGAAAAAAAATCCTGTAGAGATATACTCGTTTTTGCTTCATTTTGAATTGAAGAAAATAGCAAAAAAAAAAAGATAAAATGTAGTTGTTTCGTTCTTATATTATTTCTAAAATATTATCGTCGCTAAAAACGTATACACGAAAGCAATAATAATAATTCCGTGAATTTAGGTGAAAATTTTTTTGTTTGTTTTTGTCTAGTGGGACCATATTTTTTATCCGATAGATTAAATGCAGCCAGATATATAGATTTTTTGGAAACTGACTTCTTTGATTATTTAGATGACATCCACCTGCAACAACGGATTGAAATGTGATTTCAACTCGATGAGTGTCCAGCTATTATGACTACTATATAGCTATTATGAATACTGAACATAACTACTCGAATTTTGCTAGACAGACATTTCCCACAATGATGGATTAGACATGGAGGAACCTTGGCTACCCCGATCACCTGATCTGACACCACTGGAGTTCTTTGTGTGTGTGTGTGTGTGTGTGTGTGTGGGGGGGGGGGAGAGGGGAAAGTCCTGTAGCAAGAAGTTTATTCGAAGTCAATTAACTTAACAGAACAATTAAGAAATCAAATCGAGGTTGCAGTGCACTAAATATCACTAGATCAATATCTCTACAGCATATCTCTAGCATATCTCTACAGGACTTTTTCTCTTATAGCGTTTTCCACTGGGAAAACTGGTGCAGCACTAGCACCGTGCTAGATTTAGATGAAAACTGCACTTGATGAAAAGTGCAATAATAGTGCAGGTTTAGTGCGGTTCAATGAAACATATTTCATTAGACATCCATTTTATTGACATCCATTTTATAATACCACTAAAAATATATATATATATATATATATACATTCTGTCAAAAAAGTACCGGGAATTGGTCAATAAAACACAAAATAGTTATTATTCATTCAAATTTATTATATCGCCTTCAAAGTAGGCTCCTTTCGAAATAATACATTTATGCCAACGAATAATCCAATCATCAAAACATTTTTTAAACGCATTTTCCGGAATCGACTTCAGTTCTCGCCGCGAATTCTCTTTTATGTCTTCTATCGACTGAAAACGAGTGCCTCGAAGTGGTAATTTGAGTTTTGGAAAGAGAAAAAAGTCAGCCGGAGCCATATCTGGTGAATACGGTGGTTGTTCGATGATATTTGTTGAGTTTTTGGTCAGAAATTCGTTCACAATGATAGCCTTGTGAGATGGTGCGTTATCATGGTGCAAAATCCATGAGTTTGTTTTCCACAAATCTGGCCTTTTTCGACGAATTTGCTCTCTCAAACGCCGCATAACGCCCAGATAATATTCTTTATTTACCGTCTGACCTTCTGGCAAAAATTCCGAGTGCACAACACCACGACAATTAAAGAAAACAGTTAACATCACTTTGACTTTTGATCGACTTTGACGTGGTTTTTCACCACATCTCGACCGCTTTTCAATGCACTGTACCATTCATATGCACGTGTTTTTGATAAAGTCGATTCACCGTAAGCCTTCTGTAACATCTTCAGCGATTCGACACACGAAATTCCATTTGCAATACAAAATTTGAGACAAATTCTTTGTTCGATCTTTTCATTCATTGTAAAAATCGCAAAACACACTTGAGATGAACTGATAAAATCGAGCACTATAATCACATTAAATGACAGATGGCACCAACTCCGCGTCAGTATAGAGGACAATTATGCCAACTTAGCGACAAAAAGAATTTTGACAATTCCTTTAAGCGGGCTTTTAAAATGATCAATTCCCGATACTTTTTTGACAGAATGTATATATAACTATGTTCAAACTTAAATTACTTAAGTACATATTAAGAATTCCAAGCATGACCGTATATGTGAATACATCAAATACGATAAAGAAAGCCAAAATCTGTCAAATTTTGGATGTTACAAATAATACATTATATATTCTTTTATTAAATCTTTTATTATATCTGGAATAAATTGATTTAATAAAAAAATATTATATATAATGTATTATTTGTAACATTCAAAATTTGACCGATCTTGACTTTCTTTATCGTATTTGCTAAATTACTTATTTTACAATACTCTGATTCATTTATTTAAAACATTTTTTAAAATTAAATTTTTACATTTCAAAAGTTTTAAACATCAAAATGTCATTGGATAGTTATTAGAAACATTGAAACTAAACATTGTTATTGTTATAACATTAATTACAATAATATAATATCATATCATAACATATATCATATCTTAGCACACTTAGCAAACTTCAACTTGCACTGGTTTTCACTTCAAAGACAGTGGAGTAAAAGTTGAACTCAGTGCAAATTTTTGCATCAGTTTTATCAATGGAACATTAAACACTAAACTTCCCAGTAAATACGCATGTCTTACAGACATTCCGAAAGACGATTTAAAAGAGACGTCTGTAAGACTTTTTCAAAAAACGTCTTTAGGACGACTTTTAGTCAAGTTTTAAAAACAACCTTTTTTAAGATGTCGTTCAGACATCCGTTTAAGTCAATCTTTCAGATCATCTTTTTAAGACATATTTGAGAACAAAGATAAGACATTTTTCTAAAATAATTCGTAAAGTCGGATGGTGATATGACGCATTTATAACATATCGCACGTAAAATACGTAATGCTTTCTGTGGTTCTGTGGTTTAGTTGCTTATTTGATTCTTTCGACTACTTTCTGCTTCCGGCAATTCCGGCGGAACGCCGTCTAAATCGTATATCGTCTGTGATAAGTGCATGCATCAGATACATCATGCGATCACAACTTTAATTCAAAGTAATTTTTCATTATATTATAAAAATATTATATATTATAGAATATTAAAATATAATTAATTTATAGATAACTATATATATTCTTCGTAATATTTTTGGTACATATTTCGTATTTTATAAGAAAATGCACATTACGAATTTTATGCCTAGATGTAAGTCATAAATAAAAATGGTTAGGGCTATTAGAATAACTTCGATTAATTTTAATCAACAATCTTTATTTATTATAGGTACAAGAAAGCAGAAGAGAGGGGACCATTAAATGAAGCATGAACTGTGTTACTTCCTATGATTTATCAATTGATATTATGCTTATTGTCATTCATCTGAACATCTGTTCTATTTCAGAAACATATATTGAAAATTTTCTTTGTACTTACGCAGATATGCAAGTATTATATAATGATAAAATGAGAAAAATATTCCATGCAGTAACAAGTGTTAATTCTGTTTTTAGGCCTGCTGGGTGATGCATTATTTCTCAGAAATTAAGTTTAAGTCGGAACAAATTTTAATCGAGGCAGTCAGATTAATTATAAATGTTCTCCTGACAAGATTTGCTCGTTAAAGTCGAAGCGATTTTAGCACTTCAGATGATGCTTTCGGCATAACCAAAGGCTCAGAAGTTAATTAAACAAGCCGTTAATTAAACAAACACTCGAATTGTTGATTATTATAAAACAAACTGAAAACGATAATCTTACGAGTGTTACGCAGAAGATCGTCTGCACATATACGGAGCAATTAATTCCAATCGCTTGAAGTTTATCAGCATTTGGTAAGAAGTTTGATAGCTTGTAAAAAGAATTGAATGATAAAAATAACTAATATATGATAGAAACAAAGAAAAATATACTAATAAGAGTACAGCGCATTTAGAAAGACGCAAGTTATGATGTAAAAATTTTTATTATTTTATATAAGAACATATATCAGACGCTGATAGATTAACCGACAAAAATTTGTTCAACACATCAATTTGC
This sequence comes from Acromyrmex echinatior, assembly GCF_000204515.1. Next base: position 24,013 of record NW_011627036.1, read on the forward strand.
GGATTTATAAAATTAATAATTTTATCGAAAGCTTTTTTTAGTCTGTTGAAATGCCACTTCAGTTTTGTCAATCTGTGAGTGATTTCATTTTGAACTACTGAATCTTCGAAATCTTTGTAATTTCATTGCTGAAGAGGACTCTAAATGACTCAAAACGTGCAATTTAAATATTGATATTATTCTTGTAAAATAATAATTGCGTTACTCTCGATACATATCGGTTATTGCGAAGAATTATTGCTAAGGTCTCGGTAGTCTAAAGGCTCAGGACGCTCGCACGGAATGCAAGAGATCCGGGTTCGACTCCCGGCCGAGGCAATATTTTTTCGCAATAAGTTTATTACAGTTTTTTAAGATTAATTTGGGGAATTTTGGGGGGATTATTAACATTTCAGATCAATTGCGTTAATGTCGACAACCATATCGGCACGTAATTATCATTTCTGAAATTAATTCATTCGTTTGAAAAATATATATATTAGTTCAACATCTTAATACTTAGACCGTAGTGGCGCTTCGGATTTAAAGTAATGTTATTTAACATAACGGTCTTGTTTCCTATCTTATTGTAAAATAATAAAGTTTTTACATCATAACTTGCGCCTCTCTAATTGCGCTGTACCCTCATTAGCATTGATTTTCTTTGTTGTATTACAATTTAACAGTCTATATAATTGTTACATTTTAATTTTATATTACAGAATATTTATGTTATATATTTTTTATCCAGACTGCTACATTTAGTACTTGAAACAGATAAAGGTGCCCATTGTAATACTTTAATTAAAGTGATCGCGCATATTTTATTATTTTACAAATGACAACGTATGGGTAAGACTGAATACTTTTCTATCTTTGCTATCTCATGTTAATTTACATGCAATAATGTTCGTTTAAATCAATGAGACTTATTTTAAATTCTTTTTCTTTCTTAATGTTTAAAATTAAAGATCTGAAAAGTGACATTTTACTCAATTTTAGAAGAGATTGATAATTCTCCATTTCTAGTCGTAACAGATTTTGGTTGTTATTTGGTGAACAATAAAAGGTTACGGATAAAGTGATTCTTATTGAGAATACTGGAGTGGAAAATTCGAACGTAATTTTTAAATAAAAAAAATTTGGTTTTATTTTTTTTACATCTGTATATACGCATACTTGAAATCTTTAAATATTTTTATAATTAAAACGAGATAAATAATGTATTTGGACGTCAAAGAGAGACAAAATAAAGATGAGTGGAAAAAGTGTAAGTACGAACAGCAACACGAATAGACCTGATCATAACCTCATAAACTGAACAGATGTAAAAACCGGTTGCTAGCGTTGTTGTTAACAAATGAGTATCACTGTGGTAATCAACGGTTAGAGATTCAAATATTATACCTGAAACGTTTTTTTTTATGCATGCTTCCATCGCATGCAGTCGAGGTTCTTGTCTCTTGTAATCAAGTATTCCAAAAGCAATAAAGGAAAGATAGCAGAAAATTAGCAGAAAAAAAGGTAAATATGTGTTTCAAATATTCAAATATTCTTTTAATCTTTTATTGTAATGCTATATACCTGTAGGTTAATATGTGACATGAGCATTTTTACAAGTATTTTATATATAAAAAGAGAAAATAATGCATACATTAAGACTGCAGTCAGAAAAATCATCCCTGTGTATTATCTTATTCTTGTTTTAACGTTCAACAAGGATAAAACGAGGCACTTGGATAATGTTTCCAAACGTAGCCTAATATAGCTCTCAATTTTTCTCACGAAGATTTAGTCTGAAAGGCGTCTGAAGAATGGCATTATAGGATGTTTCAAAGACGTCTTATAGATTACAAGGACTGTCTGAAAGACAGTCATCAAAATGTCCAAAATATGTCTTATATGACGTCTGATAGACGTGTAATAAGGCTACTAAAAGACAGACATAAGATGTCTTAAAGACGCCTTAAAGACGTCTTTTAGTAAAAAATGTTGGACGTTCGAGGGAATTTTAAGTCATTTTAAAGGCGTTATTTAAGACGACTTATTGTTTATTGGGTTAATTTTTACAGTGGAACAACACAATTGCACTCAGTGCGCACCAATGGTGTACCAGTTTTTCCAGTGGAAAACGCTGTTAGTTTATCGATCCCCTACACGCTCCCGAAGTTTTAACATTTAAATTCCAAATACTCTGTATTATTATTACGAAACTTGCGTTAAGAGCAGTTAAGAATGTCTCCCATTAGTGTCTTTCAATTGTTGCAACTTGATTCCTTTAAAAGTTGTTCGAATAAAAAAGATTTATCTCACAATTAAAAGTACAAATCGAAGAAACAACAAGAAATGTGTAGCTCGTACATACTGCACGAAGTATGAGGTTACTTCGTGTACAACTAGTACAGCTGATTTTTTAAACATGGCGTCCAAATGTGTAAGTTATTCCAGTAGAGGATTTTTTCTCAATTTGGCTCGTAAACCGATTTTACCTTTTTTCATGGAGTTGAGTCTCCTTCTTTTTTACTTCTTGGTAAAGATCCTATAATCAGAGTTTGGGCACTCCTGATTAGTTCTTTACTTTGGTTCACGCGGTATACTTCGTATATTATCGGAAAACGAGTGCGAAGAAAAAAAAGATATAGATAGCTACAAGCAGATGAATAATGGCTTCTGCACACAAAACGTGACAACACTTACCGTGCGGTGGAAGTTGTCGTACTATATATTAGGTGTTGGAATTAATTCGTAGCGTTTTACAAGTGATGGGAAGTACTTTCATTAATGTATTTTTTAATGCTCATGTGAAATAAATAACATTCTTTTATTAAAAACGCTACGAATTAATTCCAACACCTAATACAATAATTCTATGAACTAGAAAGGAGTCAAGCGCAGAAAATGTCGCGCAAATATACCATATGAAGTGTGAAACTTCTTTATTCACTAAAACGCGTTATATTTCGGCTCACTTTTGAATCTTCCTTAGAGACAACATAAACTAAATTATATAAAAACTGTGAATAAAAATTATCCTGTCATGGTGAGCTCCCCTACATCGAGAATTTAAATGTCAGAATTAAAACCAAAAAAGAGTGAAAGAAAAAAAAAGAAAAGAAATTAAGAAATATCGTAAAATAGAATATGGAGAACTAATTTATCAAACAACTTTAAGATTATAATTAATTATCCATATAAGGATACTCATCATGCTCATAGTAGCAACCATATCGCAAACATTAATAAAAATTCAAGAACCGACTCCTGATAATGTTGGCCAGTCAGTATCAAACACAGTGAGTCGCTTTTTGATTGTTAGCTAGTAATTTTCCGAGATAAGAAATGGAAAAATGTAACTGTTACGTCCTACAGATGCCACGATTTTTTTTTTCTCTTCGCCGCGACTATGGTTGGCGTCTGCGAGACTGCGGAGCCTTCTGATAACGGACTGATAAAATTGAAAAAGGATCGGACAGGCGCCGCAAAAACTCGTAAACGTCAATCAACCTAGAAAGAATAATAACCTTAATGTAGGCTCGAAAAGAGACAAGATTGCTAAGACATTTTAAATGTATCGAAGTCACGCAATAGTAAAAATCTAGGTTTTATCATCCGAGACTGATTAACAATTTTATCTTTCTTAAAAAAAAAAAACAGGCGCCATATCGCACTTAAAAAGAAAAAAAAAACATAAACGCATAGAATAACTTCTGAAATAGGAGCGTTATCTGAAACCAGACTCGGAACTGATAATGATGGCATGGTAACCATCTGTTTATCTAGTCACATTTTCCGCGAGAGTAACAGAATTCGTCATCCGTCTCGGAGCAATCTTGGCTTTTTAAAAAAGAAAAAAACTATAAATCACTTTCTCTTTTTCTCAAAACTATGTACTTTAGATCAACTATGATAAAATGTTATAAAAAATCGTAAATCTCGCGTGACATTTACAACTAACTTTAGCATCCTAGACAAAGGCTCAACACCCTCTTTTTGGGGTATAAATAGAGGTCCCGCGGAAGCACAGAGTCAGTACCAAATTTTAAAGCATCCGGTTCACTTCGTAATCAGTATAACCCGCGTCAACCAGGAATCGCCAGTTGCGATTCCGTTCGAGTGTAAATTTATCGCAACTGAAGTTAACCATATGCCACGGCAACTGCCCATCAGACACTCTTCGCGGACGCCGGATCTCGTTGGCAAAACCTTTTTATTTTGTTAATAAATGTAACGTAAGGTGTTCTTCTGTTTTTATTAAAAATCACCCCTCGTATTCACTTCCCTCGAATACTTGAGATCGCACGAGGTCCAGTCCCGGGTCAAAGGGATTAAGTTCCTTGACCGAAAAGATAGGACCGACGTTCGCACTGTTCAGTGGAACAGGTATCATAGCGTCCCTTTGGACGTTGACCCACATTCCGGGACTTAAAAGGTGCGTACGACTCACAGGTGTTCGCCTCCGTGCGTATACCTGGGAGATTGTGAGTCTGACCGTCCTTCCATACCCTCTCCATTCTCTCTCATTATCTCCTTGACCAAATTATCAAGGGTTCGGACGTAACATAACATTAAAACGTTAATCAATTCCAAGAACAAGAAAGTTGGAAAGTAATCGATAAAATGCCAGAAAGATTCATACTGCGTACGAACGACACTGACTGACTAGACATGACAACTCAAGCCTTTATAGCTTGTCTATGATCGGGAGGTAGGTCTTGAGAAACTCCTCCATATCCGTTTGCAGGTTGAATTCATGTGTCTGTCTTCTGATGAATATCATCTCCGAAATAAATCTCTTCCTATAGTGAGGCTCCTCAACCTGTAGACGGATATATGGAGAAGGGACTTTCCAAGGTCTATCCTCCGATCATAGAGCTATAAAGGCTTGAGTTGTTGTCACGTCTAGTCAGTCAGTGTTCGTAAGCAGTAATGAATCTTTCTGGCGTGTTTATTTTCCAACTTTCTTGTTCTTGAAATTGATTAACGCTTTAATGATACATTTTTCCATTTGTTATCTCGGAAAATTATTAACTAAAAAACAAAAGTGACTCACTATGTCTGATACTGACCAATTATCAGGAGCCGGTTCTTGAATTATTTTTATAGTAATGTTTGCGATATAGACTCTCTGAACATGGTAAGCATCCTTATATCTATTTGCTGGATAATTAATTATAATCTTAAAGTTGTTTGATAAATTAGTTCTCCATATTCTATTTTACGATATTTCCTAATTTCTTTTTTTTTTTTCCTTTTTCTTTCATTCTTTTTGATTTTAATTTCGACATTTAAATTCTCGATGTAGGGAAGCTCATCATAATAGGATAATTTTTATTCACAGTTTTTATATATGTTAATTTATGTTGTCTTTGAGGAAAGCTCAAAAGTGAAACATGTAAGCGCGTTTTAGTGAATAAAGAAGTTTCACACTTCATAGGTATATTATTTGCGCGACGTTTTCTGCACTTGACTCCTACTGCCTGTATTCTTTCTAGTTCTTTAATTTATAAGGAGTCTTGGTTAATTTGATTTATTAATAATCTATTTGTTATGATTCTATGTTCTTAAATCTGCCTCACCATGCAAAACTTTTAGAAATGATGTAATACTACCTCTATCGCGCGATAAAAATTGGATTGAGTTCAATTTTTGTGGCGTGATGGAAATTATATCTACTTCCGAGCAAGCGAGACGTTCATTGACTATCGCGCCGCGCGGCAAACGTTGCCGTGTTCTATGTGCAAAAGCCATAAGCCTGGATCCCCATATTCATATGGGCAACAGCGCTCTAACGCCGAATGCAGATTGGCGAAAAGCTGATTGTAGAGATAAAATTTATCCCCATCACTCGTTTTTCACCAATCAGCGTTCGATGTCAGAGCACTGTTGCCCATATGAATATGAGGATCCACGTTAAAACCTGTATTAAAGAAATCACTCTAAAATTTCGAATAAAGAGAAAATTAACAAATTACAATTGCACAATTCGATCAATCAATCAACTCGATTGGTTTCTTCAGGTATTGTCACGTATTGCCCGTCACGTATTCTAACATTTTTTGCGCATGCGTTGATAAGAGAAAGCAATATCTGTTATCTTTTTCTATTCGCCATTTTTGATTCACATTCACCAAATTCTGATAAAGGAATGATAAATCTCTATTAGTTGTGTGCGTTTGGATTACGGACGTGCTCACGCGTGCGCTTTCTCAGATTTCATGTCGCGCGTTTTCTAAGTGTTTGTTGCTTGCGTTCCTTCCAAGGCTTTCTTAACTTTTTTCCCATTTTTCCCTTTTTTCGCATTTTTACCGTTTTTCTTCTAATTCCATTCCTCGGTTCGTGCTCTTTTGGATGGTGGTGGCATGCGGGAAGATCCTTCTGCGGACCTCTCAGACCCGGGTGATAAGCAGACCGATAGTCCAATCGCGTCTTGGAGCCATGCATTTTCGTCAATCTCGTTAGAGGAATTTGATTAATTTTAATTAATAAAAGGATTTTTATTAATAAGACGTCCAGAGCTTCATTGGCAATTAGATTGGACATTAAAGTAAATTCGCTGGGATATTGCCGTTAACGCCCTTGTCCGTCATGTCATGGGGAAAGAAAGGTAAGAAACTCAGAGAACAAGAAAATAATCAATGAATTGTTGCAATAAAGTTTCGGCGCGTAAAACCTTTCTTTCGCCGCAAGATATTATTCGTAAAAACTTGGAAAGGTCTTGTTTCCCCTCCTTTCCTCAGAGGGGGATGGGGAGTTCTCTACATCCGACATTCAAGACGAGTCTATGAAATCCATGGGAAATTTGGATTTAAATAGTAAGATGCCTACCTTTAACAGAAATGTTGATACGACTTCCTCGGCAAGGAAGTGGCTAGGAGAGTGCTGTAGCGACGGAGGTCTCGAATCGCGTCAGCAAGAAGCATCAGAGAAGGAGAGATTGTTAGAAGAACCCCCCTCAAATCACTATCATCGGAAAGCTCAGCCAAGGACAGGTCGCTGACGAATTCTTTGAATACAATTTGCAAGTATTCTTCTAAGGATATGCCACCTTATGTGGTTCTTCTACAAAAAATCTCAAGTAATGACTCTGCTCATTTAAATCCAATCATGATTAGCCGTACTGTATTAAAGTTGATCGGTAATAACTCTTTAGTCAAGGTTAAATCGACGGGTCGCAACAAAGTCTCGGTCTCTCTCAATAATTTTGAGAAAGCTAACAGTCTTTGTACCTTCACACGGATGCTCTTTAAGTTCATAACCTCAAAGCAGTCATTCCCTCTTTTAGAATCATGCGATCTGGCGTTATAAAAAATGTGCCGCAAGATATCTCTGAAGAAACAATACTCAATGAGTTCTCCTCTCTAGTTAAGATTGTTTGCAGACTCTCTCGCAAGGTACGAAAAGATGGAAAAGACGAGCTTATCCCCACGTAATCCGTCTTGGTTAAATTCCAAGGCCAGAATCTTTCTCGTGCACTTACTTTTATGCATGTTTCCTTCCCGGTGCTTCCTTATATCTTTCGTGTGCTTTGCTTGTTTAAGATTTAGCCATGTTCAGAATACAAGAGTGCAGTTCGCTGTGCAAAATGTGGGTAAAGCAAGCATGTGAAGTTGAAGGATTGTCCTCGTCATAATCTTTCCTCTAAATACTATAATTGTGGTCAGCATCATTTTCCTTCTTCTAATAAATACTCCATGTACTCAGACAGAGGCAGGTATATCAATACGCAGCTCTTGAAAATGTTTCTTATGCTAAGGCTCGAAACAGGCTTGGAATTTCCATCGCTAATTACTCTTCACTCTCTCCCCCTTCATCCCCCGGTGATTTCCCTTTTCTTCCTTCACACTCCTCTCCCTCCTTTTTCCTCTTCCTCTCAGACATCTCAGCTTTCCCCAGAATCCTTTCTCTTACTCTTCCCGCTCCTCTTTTTCTTCTTCTCCTCCCAATTTCTCTAACGTTAACCCTTATGATTTATTTGGATCAATCCCAGAATTTGGTCATCCGCAAACCTTCGAACCTATCCAATCCTATAGCGATAAAGTTCGAGTCCCTTCTCCAGAATTTTGAATCACGCCACAGAAAGCCTCAACAGGTACAATGTCCTGACTATCCTGTCAGTTCCTCACCAGGAGAACCCAATGGAATCCTCGGAGGATCTTCTCAATGCTCACAGGTCTTGCCTCATCGCTCCTGACGGCAGGTGGGAAGCCCTTCATTCTTCTCTTTCCCCCGCTCCTTGGGTTCCCTCCTCCCAATCTTATTTTCCCTTTTACCTTTTTCTCCCTCCTTTCATCCTCCCACTACTCCTCCCACTCTTTTATTTCAGAGCTTACGAATCTCATTTTTATCCTCTCTAACTTGTTACAGAAAATAATTGGCAATATTCCTACATGTTCTTCTGATTCACAAATTAGCAAATGCTTACAACAAATAAGACGCTTAGACAATCGATTCATAACATTCAAAATGGACAATAATCTTCATCATTATTCTTCTCTGTTCATCAAAATAATTTTCTGGAGCTGCCTCCAAGAAACCTGAAATAGAAAATATTGAAAGCGTGGACATCCTTGCGGAGATGTGCCTTTTCCACTCAGGATTTTTCGATTAGAGGCTTTGATTGTTTACGCTTAGACTCCAATAACAAGACATCAGAGGTATGGCAGTCCTCATACGTAGTTCAATGAAATATAAAGTTTTGGAAAACCTACTGTCTCTTCTTTTTTCAATCAAAATACTAGTTATTCAGGTCTTTTTTAACGATTCTCTACGATTCTCATAATCATAACTATATATCGTCAGCTCAATATCTTCTTTCGTAAAAATATTGCGAACTCTCTCTTTTCTTTCATCAACTCTTTTAATTCTGCTCTTCTCGTTGAAGATTTTAACTCTCACCATCCTCTTTGGGGTTCCCCTAGAACCAATTCTGCGGACTCTCTTCTTGTAGATTTGACAGACTCTTACAATCTCTCTTGTCTTAATCCTGATTCCACTCCATCTTTTTCAATCCCACCAGGGCCCCTTCCACTATTGATCTCATGTTTTCTTCCTCAAATATTTCATCGCTTTGCGACATGTTCGTCGAGTGTGACCCATGAGGCAGCGATCACTTTCCTATTTCTATCAATATCAAAACTTGCAAATTAAATCTATTTATTTCTTCTCTAATAAAATTTGCCTTACGCGCGAATAATGGTTGTATGTACACCACTGGTTAACGGAACATGCACGGGAAATTGCTGAGACCTCGGCAAGTGCTCTTTCAGTTTCTCCAGAAGAAAGATACAACACATTCACTCGTCGCATTTTGCAAAGCCTCAGGAATCACTTACTCTTCAAACACTCTCGCAACATCAGCAAACAATACATCTCTGGTGATCGCTACTCTTGGGGTCCCCCTCTGCCCACCTCCCTGGTGGACTCCGGAATGTGGTGAGGTTAAGTCTCGGATCACATACCTAAAGGCTTTTAAACAGGCTCTAAGACTATTGAAAATTTGATTGAGGTATATCGAGAGTCCGAAGAATTCTCCGACGTGTTAAGCGAAAAGAACTTTTCTGGAAACTGGAGAACTTTTTGCGAAAATCTTAGCTCTCACACCCCTTCTACGGAGATCTGGCGCAAGCTCAAACGTTTCAAGAACCGCCGCCTCGTTTCGCCCTCTCTCCCTATTAATAACTTCTCGGTTAACGGAACCTCTCAAATTCAAGAAGTCATAGATAAATTTTGCTCCCCGACTTGTTCTCCGGGGACATCCACTGTCCCTGATGGGACTCCGGAATCTCTCGCTTGGCTCGATTCATCATTTTCTCTTAATGTGAAATCGAGGGTACTCTCCATGTTGTAAGGGTATCTTCTAATCCTGACCTGGATGATATAAATTATCAAAGCTTTCCCGGATGAATTTTTTTCTTACTTACTCTCTTTACTAAATCTTATTTTTTCATCTTCCATCTTTCCTCGCACTCTATCGTTCACTTAATTCCAAAGCCCCATGGTATGGGCTATCGACTTATATCACTCACATTCTGTATTCTAAAGCTCCTAGAACGTATTTTGAATAGACTTTATTGACTCTCTGAGTCACTCTCCTCACCCTCCTCACTTTTCTATTTCCAATCAACCAGTTTGGATTTTAGTTCTCCCAACCTTACTATCTTGTCACATTCACAAGGCCTATCTCCTTCATCAAGGCACAGTGGCTGTACAGTGCCTTTGACAATGTCTTACCTCATATATTAATCCAAGACTTCATCAATTTGGGTTTTCCCTCTCTTTTTATTAAATTCATCAACAATTTGATTACCTCTCGCAAGGTTCAATTTGTAGTACAGGATCTCTTTCCCCCATCTACCACTCGTGTAAAGGTCACCCTTCAAGGGTCAGTACTCAGCCTTATGTTCTTCAATATTTACCTTAGAGATATCAACGAATCTTAACAGACGTGTATTTGCGGATGACATTGTCATATTTTCCTTCCACACTAATACCAGAGTCGCTCAACAATCAATCGAATGTTTCCTTAATAGTATTCAATTCTTCCTGAGTTCTCCTCCAATAGAGATCTCCTCCAAAACTTAATTGATAATTTTTTCCAAAAAATATAAGATCATATTAACTGCTTGGTTAAACTGCTAGCTTGGGGGAAACTGATATTCTTCCTTCTCCAAACAATTATATTTCTGGGTATAATATTGGACTTCAAATTTTCAGGCAGGAAACATATGGCATATGCAATTAACAAAGGCAAAAAGTTAAACTCTATTATCTCCGCCCTTAGAACTACTTGATAGGGCGCTAGCCCTTTATTTCTTTATATATACAATTCTATGATTCGAACTTCTTTTGAGTATGCTTCTCTTATCTTTGTCTTGAACAATAACCAGATCTTGAACAATAAAGACCTTGAAAAATTATAAAATTATAGGCGCTGCGATTTGGATATCGCGTATTCACCTCAATCAATGTGATGCATGTTGAATCTAAACTTTCACTCTTATACCATAGATTCAAATTTCTCGCCTCCACATATTTCCTTAAAGTTATTTCTATACGGGACCACCCCGTCGTCACAAAGACGACTCTTAGAACTTTGTGACTGTGCCACAACTCTTTCACAATATGCATACCAACTGAAAAGTTTCCCGTCAGCAACCATATTTTTTCGTATGTAACAGTATAAAAATGATATGTATATTACTCCTGCTCTTACTGCTTTTCAGAATTTCTTTTATTCTATTACATGCATTGACTATATTAAACCTTCGCCTAAAGCTCTTAAACTCTTCCGCTCTGGACTTCCCCAATTAGTCCAGCTCGTCTTTGACGTCACCTTTAGAGATCTGATCTCTCAAGCCATATTTTACACGGATGGATCTAAATCTGAAGATGGTACATTTGTCGGCTCTGCAATTTATTCTCCTCAGGTTGATTTGTGACACATGTTCACATGTTTCACATGTTTCAAACTTTCCGCCTCCGCTTCTGTGTTTTCGGCTGAAGCTTGGGCCATCTACAATGCCTTGTCTATAGCTATCCACAGAAATCTGAATCGCATTGCAATCTTCTCAGACTCAAAAAGCGTCCTTGACGCTCTGCGAGAATATAACAACAAAACTAACAACTATATCATAAACTATATACGTGCATTAATTAAAGAGACCAAATTTAGAAACATATTCATAAACTTCATTTGGATCCCATCTCACTGTAGCATACAAAATAACGAGATCGCAGATCAATTAGCCAAGAGGACAATACGCGAGAGTTTCGGATACCAATTTTAAAGCTTACGCTCTGTACTCCGTTTTATTTCATATTCCTAAAAAACATTTGAATGTGGATTTTGAGAGTTTCACCGGAAAGACATCTCATGACAAGGATGTTTTTTACTTTGGTAACTTCTATTCTGAAAATGGTAAACCATGGTTTCATGACTCTTATCTCTCCCGCATCACCATTATCAACCGTTTAAGAAGCAATCATTATAATTTCAAATCAAATTTTTCCGAAAAATAGACAATAGACGATTCTTCTTGCTCCTGCGGCTCCTCCTTTCAAAACTTAGCTCATATAATTTTCCTTGGCCCCATCACAGAATCTTATGTCCTTCCATTTCGTACTGCACTTCGAAGATTAATATCGAATCCATTCGATCCTCTTGAAGCATAAATTCTGCAAGTCTTACGCAAGCCTTCAACAAAAATTTGTTGCCTCTTTGCAAACTTTAATCTCGCATGTGACCGCCTATTATAACTCAAACATTCGTGATATCAACTCGCGGCGCGCGTGCGCTTGCGTCATGTTCGGACTCTCTATCCCGTCCCAGTGGCATTCCGTGTCGTTTGCCCTCTCGCCACGAGAAATGGAGCTTTTTTAGGCTTTGTTTTCAATAACGAATTATTTCGCCTCGCAACACCGAAACCTGCAAGACAACATTATCCAACGCTTACGCACAATTCAACGTCGTGATCTGATCGTATTGTTTCCGTTCAATATATATGGAAGGCAGGAGTTATTAACCAATAAGAAGAAGTTGTGTGCGTTTGACTGAGACAGAATATTAATGTAAGAAATGAATATGCACTGTTATCGACCTTTTTTTATTTGGAATTTAGAAAATTTGTACTATTGACTATATCGGTCGTCACTCCAACATTCCCTTAATTAGAAAATAATAATGATCGTCAATACTATTTACTATTTACTAGATTTAATTCTTATGTTACTGCTATTGCAAGTATTAAATTTTAATTTTACTTTCAATTATCTTCAGGTGGAACAATATAACATTTATTTACTATAATTTCTCAATAAATTTACATAAAATTATTTACATAGAACAAAATTATTTATTATTATAAAATGATTTTTTTTCTGTTTTCAAAAATAGTTATAGCTAAAGAATTAATAAAAATTAGGTTCAGTATATATTGGGTCATCTAAAAAGTATCCGCGGTACTTTGTCACTAGATATATGACCATCAACACACATCTAGTGACAAAAAACCGCGGATACTTTTTAGATGATCCAATATTTTGTTCACAACTTTGTCAAAATTTTTTTCTCCTCGATAGTATAACTTACAATTAGTTACTTGTAATAATTATAAAATATCAGGAAGCACATTTTATTTATATCATTTTATAACCAGCAAGAATATATATACTGGGCTGCGTTTAGGAATTACGTCCAGATAATTCTAAGCTATACATTGTTAGAAATGTAACGAACTTCCTTTACATGTAAATGAAGTTCGTGGTTATGAACGAAATTAAAAATAATGAATGATTTAACTGACAATTAAGTTACAGTAATTACTTAAATGTAATGAACGCGATCATTAAATTTATGAAATTTAATAGACTTTTAATAAAATTTTATGAAAAATACATTAAATTTTATGTATATGTACACAAATATACTTTTTAGTTATAAATACATTAAATTTATTGTAATGTCATGAAATTAAATGCAAATTATGTAACTTAAAATTTAATGAAATTTAAGAACATTTCTAACAGTGGTTATATCACGTATATTATAGCAAAAATGCATCCTAGAGTTATCTAAGTAATTCCTAAATGCAGCCCTCCTCAAAAAAATTATGGCATAGACAAATTTTGGGCAAAAATTGATGAACTTTGATTAACGATAACTTTGCGAAAAATTTTCGTAGAATAACGATTTTTTTAAAAATTAAAACTTGAAGTCTCTAATTTAAGATGTTGTGGTCAGATTTTAAGTTTAATGCATCTCACTTTCACTTAACTCTCAAAATATGAACGTATGTTTGTCATATTGAAAATTGAAAAGTTTGACGGAATACACGAACTTCGTAAAATTTTTTTGGGGAATGTCATTTACAGCGATATAAAGTTCGAACTTTTTCTTTTAATTAAAAAAAAAACCGAATTGTTGCGAAATTTTTTCGAAAAGTTAGCACTTCAAAGTTATCCTTGCATTTTTGACATATACTACTGACATTACTTGTATTACTGGATATGCATCACGATGAGCTGAATGGATTTTGCACAACGTGTTTCTGCATATGTGTAAATATTAGTAAAGCGTGTTGCCTCCGTATTGCTTGATTATTGCTTGCAGTCGATTCCTCATATTAATGCAGGCGGCAGGCCCTAATTTCTTTCTGCGGAATGTCACTAAGATTAAGAGATTTGGCAAGACAATCTGTCAATTTCAGAGACTTATCACAAGCTCTAATACAAATCTGGAATCACGGACGTTCCACATTTTCATAGGCCTAATTTACGTGCACTTATACATATACCAGAGAGAAACCTGAGAGAGGACATGACGGCCCAAAACTGTAATCGCAAAATGCTTGTGGATTACTTGGTTTGCGATTAGATCAATCTTAGTCCCCATTGTGTATGATTTATCCGGCGAGGTTAGATGAGTAAGCACAAGCAATTACTAAAGGAAGTATACCTTTATTTTAAGTCTAATAATAATACAACCATCTTGTCTTAATAACTCTCTTATCTAATTTCTTATATATATTACTAAGAAGAGAAACTCTGTCCTTTAGTTTGGTTTATATGAGGTATTAATTAGTGCCATTAGTGGGAGGATCATTTGACAGTGTACTATCGAAACGATAGATGTAATCTATGCTGACTTATTCTAACCTGAACGGAAGATGGAGATGTGTATCCCCACAGTATTCCCTCCTGAGTTTCTAAACTAATGAAATTTTGAAATATAACATTTATATATATATATATATATATATATATAAACGTTATATTTCAAAATTATATAACCTCATAATAAAAATAAAATAAAAAAGGGAAAGAATGCACATTTATGAATCATTACACAATTAAATATGAATAAAATATGCTGCTATTGAAAACTTACAGACTTTTTACTTTTTAATTGGATGGCACTTAAGTTTTTAAAACTGGTCGAGTGTTAATTAAATTGAATGGATCGTTGGATGAACTTATCATACTAGGTTTTGTAAGACTTCGACTGCTTGTGTTGGTGTGCTCCTCCTGTGGAGTGACGAAATATGAGGGCTTTAAGCGCTCAATAGAAACGTTGATTCTTCTACCTTCGACTTCTATTGTAAAAACCTGATCGAATATTCTTTCTATAATGCGGTGCGGCCTTTAATACGGACACTCCAGTGGGTATTTAACAGTGTCATTCTTTAGGAAAGCATGCGTATATGTGTGAAGATCTTTGTATCTGAATGATTTGTTGCGTATATGGTGAGTTGTAGGAATGAGACGAATTCGCTGCATGAACCTGCGAAATGAAAAATTGTGGATCGTTTGGCATGTTCTCATCGAAAAATTTGCCTAGAATTCGAAGAGTTCTTCCGCGGTCGAGTTGATGCATGAATATCTTCTTTATAAGAGGAATGCAGGCCCAAAAGCACGATTGGCAACACATCAGCCCACTCTGCGTTGACTTGACACATAATTGCTGCTTTCAAAGATCTGTACCAGCGTTCTATTAATTCATTAGATTGTTGGTGGTATGCTGTAGTTCTAATGCGTTTTGTTCCGACCAACTTGACTAAGGCGTCGAATAAGGTTGCTGTGGGCCTTGGTCTGTCGTAATGAATTTTAGACGAACTCTAACGAGAGATCTATGTTGTGAAAAATGCTTTTGCGATAGTGTCCGTAATATCGGCTAAAGGTACCGCCTCTGGCTGGAGAAACGATCAATTAGGGTTAAACAGTACTTGAATCCATGTGAAGGTAGCATTGGTTCGATTATATCCAGGTGATCGAAATGCGCATCTGGTACCGGAAGTTTTTTAGAGAGTAAACGATTGTGGCGAGCGATCTTTGCTTGTTGGCAACGAAGACATGCTCTCGCCCAGACGACGTCTTTGTTCATATTGATTTAAACGAATTTTTGCGCAATGTGTCGTCTCATATCCCTTCCACTTGAATACGACAATCCATGTACCATGTCAAAAATGCGTTGTAGAGTCATTGGAATGGACGGATATTGTCTTGCGAACAGTCGCAGTACAGACTAGCATTGGTTTCAGGTAAAAAAAACTTTCGCAGCTCTAAACTAGATGAAGGAGATTGCAGCTCTTGCTGTAATTCTTCGTCTGCTTGTTCGCGTGCCAACAAGTCTTCCGTGTCGACGATGACAGGCATTATGATTAAATTGATTCTTGATAGCATGTCTGCAACTATATTCCTGTCGCCTGAAATGTGGCGAATGTCTGTTGTAAATTCCGAGATGTATGTTAGCTGACAACATTGCCTTAGTGAAGCTGGGTCGAGTTTTTGCGAAAAGATGAAGATGAGTAGTTTATGATCGGTGATCATAAAGAATTTGCGGTCTTCCAGCATGAAACGGAAATGTTTAATTAATATGTAGGTCGCGAGAAGTTATCGTATGCGTTGTAGTTACACTGCGCTGGAGTAAGCTTTCTGGAAAAAAAACTTAATGGTTTCCAAGTTTGATTCTGCAATTGCTGCAGAATGGCGCCTATCGCGGATCCAGATGCGTTGGTCTATAATGAAAATTGCGCCGATGTATTTGAAAATACGAGAAGTGTGGCACTGACAAACCGTCTTCAAGTTTCTTAAAAACGGTTTTATTTTCCGTAGTCCATTCAATTCAAGTTTGTCCGCTCTGTTTTAGCCTAGTGATCGCTTCTTTTAACGGAGATTGTGCGCTTGCGTACAACGACATTAGGTATAAATCTATGATAAAAATTGACCATACCCAAAAATTTACTTCTTCTTGAGCTTCTTGATGTTTTGTGGCTTTAGAAAATTTTGAATAGTTCCGATCTTTTGTGGTGATATTGCAAGGCCGAAATGTGATGACCAAGAAATGAAACTTCCGATGACCCAAAAACACATTTAACGGTATTGATAGCTACGCAGAATTCTTGCAAACGCTGAAATAATTGTCTTAGATGTTCATAATGTCCCTCCGGAATTTTGGATGCTACGATAATATCGTTCAAATAAGCATAACAGAACTTGAGTCCTCGAACAACTTCGTCCATAAACCTTTGAAAGGTTTGGATTGCGTTGCGCAATCCAAAAGTCATGAATGGGAATTCATATAGCCCAAAGGGTGTTATTATCGCCGTTTTGGGTATGTCCTCTTCTTTGACTGGAATTTGTTGATAAGCGGACGAGATCGATTATTGAAAATACAGTTGCCCAGTGTAAAAATTGTACGCAGTAGAAATGGAATCGGGTAACAATCTAGTTCTGTTATGGCGTTAAGTTTGTGGAAATCACCGCATGACCTCCAGTCTCCGGTTTTCTTTGGAATTAGATGCAGCGGGTTGGTCCAGGAACTCTTAGAAGGACGACATAATCCTTGCAACATGAATTCGAATTCGAGCTTCGTTGCTTTAAATTCGGGAGCAAGACGACGAGCTTTTGCTGTGACAAGTTGACCTTTGATTATAATGGCGTGCGTCACATCGTGCTTAATGCTCTTCGGAACTACTTGACACTTCGTACAATCTCTGGAAATTGAGTAGTTATCGTATATTGTGTTGGTTTTTTGAAAACGGCTTGTAAAATGGAAATGCTGTCTAATTGCCCGGATACATTTAGGCTCGTGCTACCATCAATCAATCTTCTTCGGCGGATGTTAAAAGATTAACTAAAATGTAAAAAAATCTATGCCAAAGATAGATTTATTTATATTCGCCAGGCGAAAAGGTCATTGGAATGCACGGCGTAGTCCAAAGTCCAATTGAAGTAGTCAATTGAAGTAGTAAAATTCGATTTTTTGCGTTTCTTTCCTGGTGAAACAAGGATGACGGAAACATAAGAAAATTCTTTTGAGAGATGCGGTCTGTAATAAATAGACGGCATATGATCAAATCCGGGATATCAGCCGTTGTTGACACTCCGGTCTCTAGTTTTCCTTTTTTTTGTCGGATTTGTCATTCCAACCACACGGCGAAGTACACTTTTTGGCTTTCTGACCAAAGCGTTTGTGGTATCAACAGTGTCCAGAACTTGCTGATGCGGATCTTTCGCGTCGCCGAGGAGATGCCTTATGACGTTTTGATTTCATGCGATCTAGTCTTTTGATAATTTTATAAAGTTGGCCTTCCCAGAATGATGTTCCTGCAGCTATGGAAGTAACTTCAAGGCAAATGTTAGTAGAAACTATGTCGTAAATCCAATCCGCCATTGTTGCGAGCTTTTCTAATGAATCCTCACTAGTAGAAAGTGACTGTTTGCGTATTAGTTGGGAGACGTTGCATCCATAGAGATTTGAAAAGTTCATCTTTGTGAATACTTTGTTTTGTGCGAGGTCTCTCATGTGTCTTAAAAGACGAGACGGACATTGATTGCCGAGTTCCGTCTGATTTAATAATGTAAAATTTTCAGACGTTTCGCTATCTTGAAACTTCCTCAAAATGCGTAATGCTTTAATGTTTCGTACTTATTAGATGCAAGAGGATTTGTGACTAATTCACTTACCTCAGTTAGTATATCTACATCTGTAGCGCATGATAGAATTTGATGAGGTCCTACGTGGATTCCGTTCGTTGCAAACTGCGCTTTCATCTGAATAAACCATATTACCGGTTTTTCCTTAGAGAATTTTGGAGGACGGATACTAACGTGTCCTACTTCTTGAGCAGGATCGCCGGAATTATTTTCCGCCATTGCGAGCGAATTAAATGTTTTTTTTTAAACGTCGGAGTCACCAATGTAGGGGATTACTTGGTTTGCGATTAGAATCAATCTCAATTCTCACTGTGTATGATCTATCCGGCGAGGCTAGAGTAAGCACAAATAATTAAAGGAAGTATATCTTTATTTTAAATCTAATAATAATACAACCATCTTGACTCAACAACTCTCTTATCCAACTTCTTATACATACACACACACACACACACACATATATATATATATATATTGGGAGTACAAATTAGTTCGGTCCGTTTTTTTGTGTTCAAAAATGCATTTATTTCAAAACAAAATGAATGAACAGATTAGTTAAAGTATTGTCCATCGCTGGCTATTACTTTTTCCCCATCTCTCAGGCAATTTTCGAATTCCATCTCGAAAAAATGACTCGTCTTTGGACGCGATCCAATTTTGGAGAAGTGAACCGATGACTTGCCAAATCGTGCTGCATCCTTCGGAACAACCAGTAATCAGAAGGAGCAATGTCCGGAGAATACGGCGGGTGCGGTAAAATTTGAGCATTTCCAAATATTTTTTTACGACTTTTGCGACATGAGGCCGAGCGTTGTCATGAAGAAAAATAATTTTATCATGTCTTTGCTCGTATTCCGGCCGTTTTTCTCGCAATGCACGGATCAAACGAATCAATTGTAGCCGATACCGATCGCCCGTAATGGAATCGCCAGGTTT
>NW_011627036.1:43606-90751 GCF_000204515.1 Acromyrmex echinatior
CTCGCAATTGTGCAGAAACGTCTTGTTGAGTTACTCTCAATAATTCTGCAAGCTTCTCTTGCGTTTGACTCTGATCTTCTTCGAGTAACTGCCTCTAATTCTTTGTCTTCGAATTTTTTTGGCTGTCCAGAGCGAGGCTTGTCTTCAACACTGAAATCTCCATCCTTGAAACGTCGAAACTATTTCCTACATGATTTATCAGTTGGAACAGTGTCACCATAAACTTCGACAAGCATTCGATGGGCTTCAGCTGCACTTTTCTTCCAATTAAAGCAGAAAATTAGAACTTCCCGCAAATGCTACTTGGTTAACACAAAATTCGACATTTCAAACACAGTAAAAATCAAGGTTTTTGTATGAAACTCAAAGTGATATAAACTGAATATTATTAGCAGATGTCTAACCTCTCTGAAAATGCCAAAATCAGCTGTCACTATGAACCATTCACAACAGCCGGTGCCATCTTTTGGAAAACGGACCGAACTAATTTGTACTCCCAATATATATTACTAAAGAAGGGAAACCCTATCCTTTGGTTTGGTTTACACAAACGTATTAATCAGTGCCACTATTGGGAGGATCATTTGACAATGTACTACGGTAACCTGAATGGGAGATGTATATTCCTACATGCTGCCGCGCATTATTGCTCTCTGACAAATAAAGGACTTTGATTGGTCCATTTCCTTATGCGTTATGTGTTATGCGTTATGCAAGAGTACTCCCCATCTTAGGGTACACCATCCACTTTTCAAGACTGGAGATAATAGGTTTGTTCGCGTCACATGCTCCAATATGTTTCAACATGTTTCTACCAGTTCTTACTCACTCTAACGAGCGCTTTGAGTGAGTGGGATCTATAGTTGGAAGAAATAGGAACATGTTGAAGCATACAACGCGAACAAACCTAATAAATCAATATTTATAAATATAATTTTTTTTATCAAAAAAAGTTGCTATGTAATTAACATCCACTTTGTCAGAAAACAATAGTGCGCGGCAGCATTTTGTGATTACAGGTAAAGTCAGCTAGATTAACAATAGCTGCGTTCAGTAATGCAAATCTGAGAGGCCGGAGTATTCTTATATTATAGCATATGTCACGTGCACTGTAGAAAAAGAGCACTCCGACGCCTCAGATTTGCATTGCCGAACGCAGCTAAAGTACCTCGAATTGTTGCCATTTTGGCTCCATAATGCGCGGTTATTCAAAACTTTAGCCTCTTTCGCTGCAATTCGTTTTTGCAATTTTTAACAGAACAATCGAGTATTTTTGATAATAATAGAATCAGGTTTTTCTTCTTCTAGAGCCCTGTATGGATTTCCGACCTTTTAATAGAGTCAGAATAGTATTTCGACGCCATTTTGGCTCCAAATGCTAATTCAGTGAATTTTCTCAACGCGGTACTTTGTTAATCTAATGACTTTAGTTATAGGTTTAGGTCATCATATCCTCTTTCAGGTTTTTCTTTGCATGTACTAACTAGTAACTTTATATTAAATTATTTTAATTTTAGCGATGTAATTCAAAGAATGTTGGTACAATATGTACATATCAAAATAATTAATTAAATACACATCTCGTATATATGTTTACACGTCGAAATTAAGACCTTAAACATTTAAGATACCTTAACACGGCATTGACAGACTGATATATTTCTTTGTTATTAATTTTGTTAAAACTACTACTCTGTATACAAAAATCGGCTCAAATCGTTTCGTATCGCGACTGTGATTAGAGAATTTCTATTCTGAGACTATTTCTCTTTCTTTCTATTAGTTTCTCTTGTACTACAAATGCTCCGTTTATTTTATAAATCTATGGTATTCATAGTCGATTCTTATATTTGAAGATGTTTTAAGTACAATTTTAAAATGTCATAAGCCAATCAGAAGACGGTATTTATAGTCCGTTTTTATTTCAAGACTGCTTGAATAATATTTTAAGACGCTAATACGGTCCTTTGCCTAGTTCATGACTTAAAACTGTACTTAGAGAGATAGACTAAAACCCGTATCAGATTACTGACTTTGCAAGTCGATTCGACTGCCAACTCTGACTGCCTATCAATAATGGATCAATCACAACAAGAGTGATTCAATGTGATTGGTCCATTATTGATCGGCAGTTAGAGTTGGCAATCAGGTCGGCTTGCAGAATCGATAGTTTTCCTAATAGTACAAGCGTCGATTGTAAGTTGACTTTGCTAAGTCAGGCCTTTAGAGTCGACTGTAAGTCGATTTTGTACAGACGTCCTTCTAATATCGACTTTAGAACGTCTAGTGCGATTTACGCTCACAAAGTTTAAATGTGAAATCATTTCGTCCTTGTTGTTTAACTATAGTTAAACAAGGATGAATGCTGTTCATGAGCGTTGTGAACATGAATCGGATCACAGTCTAGAATAGTTGACTTAAAGTCGGCTTGCAGTCATCTTTAAAGTGGGACATTGTATGACTTAGAGACGTCTCCAAGTCGTCTAAAGTCGACTTACAGACGTCCATTTTTCAGACGAAGCTATAGTCGACTTAGAGTCGATTTTGTGCTGTTAGGATACTTACGTTCAAGTTGAGTTTGATATATATTAAGTTTGATGCCCATTTCCATCAACGTAGATTAAGTTTAATCTCGGTTCAACATACTCTTCGTCTTTTTCTAATTCTAAAAATTGAACCAAAATTAAAGTTGGTAGAAATCTACGTTGATAGAAATGGGCATGATATATATGAATGCGCATCATACGTATTATAGAATATGTATCAAACTTACATAATACCTTTAACATAATCCTAATCTCTAATTTATTAATCTTATTGACTAAAAAACAATGTTTTTAGATTTTTGAAGTTTTGAAGTACTATGTTGCTGATTGAGAATAACTCCAAAAACTTTCCAATTAGATTAAAAAATGTAGTTTACAAATAAAAAATGGAAAGGAAATAATATTGAAAATGTAAGTGCAGTATATACATAAATTTGGTATACAATGATATTAATTCGTTGTAATTTTTACTCTTATAGTGCGGATTTAATTTGGAAGTAAATACATATAATCTGATTATTCCATAATTTTCTAATTAGATTTCAATATTGTTGTATTTTAAATTGTTAAGGCTCCTGACTACTCAAGAACTCTGTGTTGACGGTGGTGACACAGAATCAAACGGCGGTCTGGCAAAACTGGTAGCTACACACTTAAGCACGAATCCATGTCCGTATGCTCGCCTGCGGCGCGCCGAGAGTGAACGAGCCAGCTCCTTCTCACATTAATCACTTGTTTCAACCGAAAATGCTTTCTCGGTCGCTCGGCGGCCCTAGGCATCAATAAAAGATGGGAGGCATTCTAAATAACATATTTATAAATTATAATAAATTGTAGTAATAATGTACTCCTTCCACATTACTCTAGAATAGATATAAATCATTTTAAAACGCAACAATTTACGAGATATTTAATTGTTTACGATTTTTCATGCGTGTTATATATATATATATATAACACACACATATATATATATATATATATATATGTGTGTGTTATATATATATATATATGTGTGTGTTATATATATATATATATAGTATACCTCCCGTTTATAAACTCGAGTAGCAAGAATAGTTTAGTAGAAGTAGAATTTTATCGGAAAAAAATTATAAACCACCATTTCTCTTCACGAAAGTCTCGAAATGCCATCAGAAAAGAAATGCATATGTTTGAGACTCAAGACTTGTGAAGAAAATATGCGAAAAAAAATCGAATAGTTGCAAAAAACATGTTTTTCGCTTATAAAATGAAAGATATTGATGATGGAAAAAAATTCGGTATAAAAAGTGTAGATATTCGAAATATCTATAAAATGAGACATAGAACATTAAAATCAATCTATCAGAAAAACAATAAAAAAACAGTTTTTAGGTTTTTTTTTTCATTTGGTCTCAGTTCATTAAGATTTAAAGCTTTGAAATTCTCGTAAAATGTAGCTCTCGTAATGACAAATCTAACCCTGAAAAAGCCTGAAATGTTCATTAGTTTTTGCAAAAAGCCATTTGTTCACTAAAAACCTGTCTGCGGAAAATTTAATTTCTTCATCTTTGAGCAGTCGCATAGCAATTTACAAGGATGATTTTTCTTCTTCGACAGTTGAACTATGTCACGTACACTTAATAACAAAACGATTTTTTGCAGTTAAACTAATATAAAATGATTTTAAAAAGTGAATATCTTTTTCTATAAAAAAATGGAAATGATTTCGTTAATATGCATCATATCAAATAGTCATGTGAAGCATTCGAAAGCTGACATTTTTCTACGAATTTAAAAAAAAAAAGATTACCCTCCGATTATTAGGAGCCGAGATAAGATTTTTTTTTCAAAAAATTGCTGTGACACTAGTTTTTAAGATTAATGCCCGTTTCCATTAAAATAGATTAACTTTAATCTCGGTTCAACTTACTATTCGTCTTATTCTACTTCTAAAGATAGAAAATAATCTAAAGATAGAAAAAGAAATAGAAGAATAAGTTGAACCAAAATTAAAGTTAATCTACGTTGGTGGAAATGTGCATAAGAGCTCCGTCTGATACTAATTTGTCAAGGAAGAATTGAATTTGCTGTTAAAAAAATCTCAAATTGTAACTATGAAATTTTTAGTTTAGAAAAAATTTTTTTCTTTCTTGAATTTTTATTTTTCCGATTTATTACTAAAAAATCTCGTTTTAATATGGAATATATGTCTGATTAACAAATTTAAATTACATTAGTTATGTCATTTAATATTCTGTAAAAAGTGTCCCATTGAATAATTAAATGTATGCAATTATCAGTACAAAATTATTTTTATGAATTTAATTGCATATAAATATGACATCTAAACAAATAATTAATAAGTAATTTGTTAGCGTAACTGTTAAAGATATAACTACTAACTTTTGCAAATATAAAAATAAATTAGTGTTACGTGAAAAATATATTTTGCAACTATATTCAACAGTTACAACTTAATTCAACTACAACAATTGTAATAGTTACAATTTAATTCAACTAACATTTAATTGTCCAATTGGACATTTTTTACATATTAAATAAAGAAACATAGTTAATGTGACTTAAATTTGTTAATCAGATATGCACTTTATACTCAAACGTGATTTTTAGGTAATAAAGCAAAAAAATAAAAATTCAAGAAACAAAGAACTAAAAATTTCATGGTTACAATTACTTTGCGAAACATTTAAATTTAAGCTATTAAGGTTAAGGGGATGCTGGAGTATCCTGTTTTATCCATTAATTATTAAAGATTCTTTTCTCTTAATATGTTTATGGATTGAAAAATCCTTCTCCATAATTAAAGTATCGACAACAATGCAATTCGCCAGCTATATTTGAATATGAAAAATGAAAGAAAATTGAAGACTTACAATTTTGTTATCGGGTTCTGTAGTCAACACGTCACTATATGTGTTGCATATAAAAGTTTCAGATCTTGCATGTTCATAAAAAGTAACTAGCGAATTGTAGAAAACCTGAAAGAATAATCCTATGCTTTTAGAAACAAGGGGTATTATAAAGGGTTTAGTATAAAAAAAAGAGTATCCAAAAATTTCGTTTGTATATTACGAGTGAAATTGACGTGAAGCCATGAGTATTTTAGCCAAGCAGTATTTTAGTTTCGCGATATTTCGATAGCGGCGCTGTCATGAAAAGTGCGTGAATTATAGAAATGATCTGAATTATCGACCTACTCAAGCCCATATCAATAAACATTTTCACATGGTCAAAGTTTTTTCTTTTGAGAGAAAAAATAATAATATAATAAAATAAATATGATATTAGTTATTTCAATTTTGTTGAAATAATTTCTTCATAAACAAGAAACGTACCATATTATTTACATATGAATACAAATGAAGATAATTATTTTAATTGCACTGTTCTGTCTTTTACATACATTTTATTTAGTAAATTATTGATGCATATATTGGGTCATCTAAAAAGTATCCGCGGTACTTTGTCACTAGATATATGACCATCAAGTGACACATCTAATGACAAAAAACCGCGGATACTTTTTAGATGACCCAATATATGCATCAATGTGTATGTATAATAAACATACATATACACGCGTGTGCGTATGTATGCGTGTGTGTGCGCGCGCGTGTGTGTGCATATATACAACACATGTCTAAACTTTATTTACTGAATTATTTACACGTACATATATCAGGGCGATGTGTGTTTCGGTTGAGCTTCGATTCTGCTCGGATGTCGAAACGACAAGCGGCAGACGTATAAATGAAATTTTCGAATACTCATTGCTCTTATATTAAAGCTTATAACTCGTTTCTGCAAGCATAGTATTGTTCTTTAAGGTTTTCTGTAAATCGCTAGCTACTTATTTTAAACGTGCAAGGTCTGAAATTATTGTATATAGTAAAAATGTCGACTTAGTAAGAAGCGTCATTTCTCTTATCGCGCACAAGCGAAGTAGTGTTATTTAATTACAGAAATGGATTGAATCATTGTATAAACCAGCAATATATTATCGGTTGGAAACGCTATAATAATAATATATTTTTGTATATAGAAATATATATCAGAATCGTTATTTAGAAAAGGAATCATGCGTCCTTGCTGCATCGGCAATGATGCCAAACCAGAATCGATAGAAATCACATTCTTGAATTGCAGAACGAATTATTGAAACAGGAGTACGACAGAGTGAGACAGAGAAAAAAACAAAAAAGAATAGAAACTCCGATTGTAATCGGTGAGACTCGAGCTGGGCTCATTGATCGAAACAGCGAGTCTTCCTTCAGAGTCTCTCTCTCTCTCTCTCTCTCTCTCTCTCTCTCTTTTTCTCTCTCTCCCCCCCCTCTCTCTCTAGGGTCGCTTGTTTTTAGCGACCAAAAATGATTTCTGGGAAATTTCGGCCGCTCAACGTGTATAATTAAGAGGAGAAGGAACATTATGGATAACATATAAGTTTTAATAAATTATACTAATCCTATATCCCTCCAATTTATGTATAATAGCAAAAATAATTACAAAACACGATAATTTAGAGATATTGATATTTTCATGATTTTCCATGAGCATTATATACCACGTTCATAATGATTCGCACGATCTCGACGTGGTCTCGCGCGTAAGGTGCAAGATCTGAATGTTAGAGATCCCATGATCAATTCCTTTTTTCTTTTTTCATAATTTTTTTTTAAATAAGTGATATTGTTAATAAACACATATTACAGAGAGGCTAAATATATTATATTTTTATTTAATTATTGGAATTATATGTGTATTTTTAAAAGTTTTAAACCGACAATTGTAGCAAAAAATAATTCGAAAAATAGTATGCGTTGAATAGATAAAAAACCAGTATTTTTATATGTAAATGAGATCTGTTTATCCTTTAGAAAAAATCCGAAAAGAAATCATGTTTCTGTAATAATGTTACGTTTGATGTCGATTAATACTTTCTGTAAAATGTTTTTTTTTATAACTATCATCCGAATGTATGAAAATTCTGATAATGAATCAAATCGCAAAAGTGTAATGATTAATATAATTATAAGGATAATGTCAATATAATTTTATAATTAACAAATCAAAAAGCCTTTATATGTGCCTTTATATGCAATATACAAATAATTTTTTATTTATTGAAGTGATTCGATATTCTTCCTATAGTTATTGGAGTACATGTTAAATTTTGGACCGATTTTTGAAGCATCGTCTTCTTTTCCCCCGCCGCCGCCGCTCAATGCTCGACGACTGAGCCGCACCAGATCGCGCGCGGATGTGTATCTCATAAGCGTTGTACTAAGAAATATGTTGCGACCGTACCTTCCGTACATTTCAAATTATCAATTCTTTACTTTCTTTAATCTTCTGTGATGTCTTCTTTATTCAATATGCCTTCTTTATTCACATATTGAATAAAGAAGACATCGCGAAGTTATTGGAGTTAAGTCATCATTCCAGTTAAGTACAATTACGCATCTCATTCTGTATCGACTCTTATTAGCCTTAAATTGATATTATCAGTATTCTATATTAAAAGATATTACATTTTATGGCACATAAGCATGGTCAGTAACTCTTTGAAAGAAAACCGAATGTATCATAAAAATAATAAAGTAATATTTTAAAAGTACATTATATTCAATAAAATGTATTTATTTATTAATATGATGTTCAATCATTATTATTAAGAAAATAATAATTATGTAGGAAGGAAAATATTTTCATGATAATTTTCATGCTAAAATGTTGTCATGTTATCATGATAATTTTCATGTTGGAAGGTATGGTAGCAGCAGGTATGTTTCTTATACTGTGACGCTTCTGAGATATACGTCCGCGCGCGATCCAGCGGTTCACTGTTGAGCGGTTGTAAAAGAAAAATAGGCAGTACTTCAGAAATTGGTAACTATTGTAGTTCCGAGCACACTGAAGTACACATATAATTTCTATAATTTTATAAAAATATATTTGGAGTAATATGTTCATTAATAACGTTATTTATTTAAAAAAAAAATCATGAAAAAAGGAAAAAGCAGGATTGAACATAGGATCCTCAACATTCTGATCTCGCCCGAGACCACGTTGAGTTTTTGCGGATCGCCTCCATGAACGCGGTACATAAAATATACGGAAAATCGTAAACTATATCTCGTCAACTATCACGTTTTGAAATCATTTTTGTTATTATACGTTGAGAAAGTATACGATTAACCCTTTCACTTACAATATCGTGTGAGACTCGTGGTAAAGAAATCGGGCCAAATACGAGTATCATTGGTGAGAGCCATGGTACGTCTATCGAGCCAAACGTAAACAACACGTACCAGGCTGTTAATTATGGCACGCGTCATCGTAATCGTAAGGCAAAGGGTTAATATAATTTAATAAATACATAATTTAATAAAAATTATGTATTACCTAGAATGTCTTTTTCCCTCTTATAATATACGGTCGAGATCGCCGAGAAAATATTTTCGATCGCTAGAAGCGACCACAGAGAGAAGGACAGAGACAGACTTATTGTTTTGCTAGACGAGCCCAGTTCGGCGTGTCCGCGTGGAGATTCACCGATTACAATCAGAGCTTCTATCCGTTTTATTTTTTCTTTGTCTCGCTCGAAACAACAGAAATTAAAAGAATTTTAAATCACAAACACGGTTGCCAGTTCTCCGTTTTTTTTTGACAGACTTCGGTTTCTTAGATTAATATTCAATACTCCAGCATATGTAAAAATCTCCAATTTTTATCTGCTGGAGTATTAAATATTAGTCCAAGCAATCGAAGTCTGGCAAAAAAAAAATTTTGTATTAAATTATATTAATCATATATCTTTTTCATTAACGTATAATAATAAAAATGATTTCAAAACATAAACATTGATGAGATATATATAATATAGTTTACGACTTTCCATGCGCTGTATGTATCGCGTTCGTCGAGGTGATCCGCAAGAACTCAACGTGGTTTCGAGCATTGGGTGCAGCAAGATCAGAATATTGAAGATCTTATGTTCGATTCTGCTTTTTCCTTTTTTTTCATAAGTTTTTTTTTTATTAAATAACGTTATTATAAACATATTACTCCAAATATACTTTTTATAAAATTACAGAAATTATATACGTGTACTTCAATGTGCTCGAAATTAGTTGTGCATTTTGGGCCGATTTCTGTCTACTTTTCCTTCACAACTGCTCGACGCTTGACGGCCGAACCGCTCACGAGCGGACGTGCATCTCAAGAGCGTCACAGTATAAAAAACATGCTACGACCATACCTTCCAGCAAATTGTCATGAAAATATTTTCCTTTCTACATAATACTGTATTTTCTTAATAATGGTGATTGTAATATAGAATTTTATTTTACCGCGTCATATATCTGGTCATCAGTATTTTTTTTTAGTGGAATAAACCTGGAAAATGCACTTAAATGACGTATCAATAATAGAACTTCAAAGATAATAAAGTTTTTACAATAACGTGGGTTTAGATACGGTGAACGCCTTTTCTTAATTAGTCGCTAAGAAGATAATGTGACCATGATATCGATTATGTATCTTTTTTCTTAAAGTGAAAAGTTAAAATTTTTGTATGTATGTGTGTATATGTATATGCATACATATATCATTTTGCTGTACGCGTAGAAAACAACGGTGTTATACGAGTCAATTAGCTGTAACCAGAATGACTCGCGTTCACAGTATCGTTGCCGCGCAACTGTACTGTCAATTCAGTGTAGTATGGTAGTGTTGTACACACATCCATATGTGTGTGTGTGTGTGTGTGTGTGTGTGTGTGTGTATGTGTATTTATACAGTGTTTTGTGTCCACAAAATAGAAAAAATATAACAGGAAATTGTCTGCCTTTGGTAAGAGAAGGTTATGGGTGATTTCTAACAAGCGAGTACAATAATTCACTCAGTACAATATAGTAATTATCTCATCCTTGTATTGACGAACAAGATTGTAATGCACCGTGTCATATTGTGTCTCTTGTTGGAAAGCATTCTATAAAACCAAAATGGGAAAGGTTAGCATCTTTACGTCATTCGTGAAAATATCACTTTTATTTATCATACAAGTGATATAGTTAAATGTTATAACAATAAATTGTGCTTTGCCTAATTATGATCCAATGTCAGAGGTGTTCATCGTGGGCTGATTATTTTTAATTTATTGCCAGAGGCGTTAATCGTGAGCTGGGTAGCTATAACAAAATGTCATAGCTATAAATCGTGCTTTAGTTAGTTATAGACAAATGTTATAGAGAAATGTGAATAGATGCATTATCATGATGGAATCAAAAACTGATTGCTTGACATGACCGAAACAAAGAAACTAATGAAGAAAAAAAAACTGAATATCAGTAAACAGCTTCTTTGAAACCTTACAACTTTTGTCTGAAGCGTTTTTTCTAAAAACGTTATGTAATGGCCTTATAGCACATGGATGGCCAATAATTGAATCGCAGAACGTGAATCATAGGTCAACGCATTATATTTTGGCGTGCATATCGATACAAGTACAATTCACATTCCTTTACGATTAGTTATAGTCACCTTTATGTTCAGCTCCCAAAACTCCGGGGTCTTTTTGGACACCTTATATAATATATATATGTTATACACATATATATATATATATATTAGGTGTTGGAATTAATTCGTAGCGTTTTACAAGTGATGGGAAGTACTTTCATTAATGTATTTTTTAATGCTCATGTGAAATAAATAACATTCTTTCATTAAAAAACGCTACGAATTAATTCCAACACCTAATATATATATATATATATGTGTATAACATATATATATTATATAAGGTGTCCAAAAAGACCCCGGAGTTTTGGGAGCTGAACATAAAGGTGACTATAACTAATCGTTAATAAATATTGCACATACATATGTAGCTATTCCATCTCTTTATTATGTTTAATGAGCCTTTTATAATTATAAGCCATAAATCAGTCATAAATAAAAAGTCAGACGCTAAAAATTGATTATGATTGATCAATTTTTAGCTTCTGACTTCTGATTTGTAATTAATGGCTTATTATAGAAGGCCCATAATAAAGAGAGATAGAAGTTACTCATACTTAGCTTTTCATGCAGATATAATATATAGGCACATTAGTGAATATTAGAATTATATTTTATGTGTATTATGATGTACACACATTACAAAACATAAAATATATTTCTAATTCATATTCACATATGTGTGTAGCTACTTCATCTCTTTTTGTCACGTAACAAAAAGGTATACTGATGTCCTCTTTTTTCTACGTTTAATAAAAAGAGATATGTTTTTTTATGGTCAACTATACAAATATTAGTAATATATGCTTTTATATTTTCTATATCAGAATATACATACAACTAACATAAATCAAAGCAACGAAAGTCAACGCAAATGATCAGACGTAACATCTTAAAAAAAAATCAAATTACGAATCTTCTGATAAATCCTCATTTTATGTGTACATATATATGCATTATATATATATATATACAGGATGGCATGAATATACGGCCCCACTCGTCCCGAGCAGGTAGAATGGACTAAACTGAGTAGAAAAGTCCTCTACCATTTTATAATGCTCGCAATAATTAACGAGATATTAACGTTTAAAGATAGCCGAATACGCGCGTCCGCTCGACTTACTATTGTCGAAGGTATGGCCCACCAAGCAAACGGCGCGCGAGTCGTGAGGAGCGGGAATGGCTTAGCAGGCGCGCCGTGTCATTTGAGCTTAGATGCTCGCGACGGTAAGCCCCGCTCCTCGCGGCCCGCGCGCTCGGTGGGCCGTACTTTACAATTTTAATATTGCATATTTAAACATAGGGAATGCATAAACAGCTTAACATTGATAACTTCTATCTGCAACATATGTATATTCATATATTATAGTATACATATATACAATATTGTATAATACTGCCTATATATGTATTATATTTAAGTATACACACCACTAATATTTAATATGATTAACTTCTACATCTTTTTATTAAACATAGCAAAAAATAGTATAGCTACGTATATTATATGTGTAATATATCTATGTATATAATATATATCATATCCTGACTTAAAATGACATTGTACGACAGGAAAAATGCTATTAGGGCCATGTGTCAATGTACATTGTCAATATTGAAAATCTATAGTTATATTTTCAGTACTCAATATCAGTACACAGTCGTAGTATTACTTTTTTCTGTGATCAATATCATTTTAGGATTTAATCAAGATGTAACATGTATTATTATATCAATATATGGACATGTGTTTCATATGTATGTATATTAATTATTTCCAGACACCCTATATATATATATGTGCGAGAGCACACCGCGCGGAAAGATTCGAGTGAGAAAACGGCACAAGGTTGATATGATACGTGACAGTAAAGAGAACTCCCTTCTTTTAATTTAACAAAAGAATTTTCTTTAATATGCACAGTTACAAATCCAGAAAATATAATTAATTAAATATTAGATTAACAGAATGTTAAATGCGGTCACCTTTTCCACATTGTAGTTGGAATCGCGGTGATGGAAAATCTCGGCGATTTTCTCGGCACTTCTCGAAAAGATTCGTTTTATAGCGGTTTTCACTAAGCGGTTAGCACGGCGGTTTTACAAAGCGATATAGTAGCGAGACTATGACTCTAAGAACTTTAAGAAGTCTAAAACTCTAAGAAGTAAGCAATCTAAGCGGTCTAAGCAATCTACCCAGGAGGAACCGGCGAGATCGAGGCATTTATTGCTTTCGGTCTGGGCTTTCTTCTTAGGAGAAATTCAATGAAATTTTGCCACAATCGTAATTATTACGTAGCATTGGTTGTACAAAATTGATTGGTGCTTTCGATTCTTTTCTAACGACGTTCAACGTAACAGTCATGCGCGACAGAAAATCCGTACGTGGGATTGGTGACAGCGCGTGACGTATTCGTCGGAGCGCGGCGCTCGCGTGCGCGAATTGAATTGTTCTAGAACTTTCGATTGTCCGTTGCCGGTGCCTGTTTGCGTGTACCGAATTGTTTTGAAAAGACTAAAGAACGACGAATCCCTGACTTTGACGAGGCTTAATGTCAGGCTTGAGATGAAATCACGAGCTCGCCTTGTGCGTGCGTTCAATAACAATTACTGTCGGTCGACCGAAGGAATTCTTACCTTTTTTTTGAATTACCGATCTCGAATATACAGGGTGTCTGGAAGTAATCGCCAAATATTTCATGGGCAGGTAGACTAAACTGAGTCGAAAAGTCCTCTATTATTTTGTAAGTTTCTCCAATAGTTAATGAGATATTAATCCTTAAAAATAGCTGAATACGCCTGTCCGGCCTACTATTGCGAAGTGTATACATGCCCCGCACCGCGCACACCACCGCGAGCCTTCATAGGACAATGCGCTTGTTAGGCTATCCCCGCTCCTCACTGTTCGTGCGCCAAGCGATCAGTAGGCATATCCAATGCTTCACACTATTTGATATGATGCATAATAAATTATTTTATTTTTTTATATCGAAAAAAATATCCACTTTTTAAAGTCGTTTTATAATACGAAGATTATGCGTTTCGCGGATTTCCTCCGTGTCCAGATCCATTCTTAGAATGCCAATGTTTCGTAAACCTTGTAGTCCACTTCATCAGGGCGAGGAGCATCCTGATACTGAGCTGTTCCTCCGGGTCGTTCCTTTTTATATTATGCTACTTGTTGGAGTGGTGAAGGAAGGAAGAGAATTGTGGGAGTGAAAAGGTGAAGGAAATTGATCAGCCTTCAATAACCGGGAGAATGGTTTTCTATATTTTATTTATGTAGCCATTATCTCTATTTAGGTTGTTAGAGTATTTTTGTATCTCTATGACTTCTTGGAAAGTATGATGTAATGTTGGCTTGGAAAGTATGATGTAATTGTGGTCGTTTTATTAAATAGTATTTGATATCCTGTTTCGATGTTGTATTCTGATTCCGTGACGTGTTTTAGCTTGACATCACGTTGTTCTTTTATTCGTAGGTTGATCATTCTCCTGGTTTCTCCAATGTACACTTGCCCGCAGAAACAAGGTATTTTGTATATTCCTGTGGAGCTAAATGGAGATCTTCGATCTTTAGGATTTCTTAAGATTTGTTTTATATTTTTGAGTGGTTTAAAGATAGTTCAGATATTGTATTTGTTTAATATCCTGCCAATCTGATCTGTTGTTCCTTTCATATATGGGAGAATGGATAGGATCCTTTCGTTTAGTTGTGTGTCAGAGACCGTTGTCTTGTTTGCATGTTTATTGATTGTTTGTATTATATCTTTTTTGTCGTGTCCGTTTTTCTGTAAGGCTAGTTTTAAGAGGTTGAGTTCTGTCTGTAGATGTTCTTTGTCAAACATGGTGAAAACTCTATACAAGCTATATACAAGTGAGTTGATTGCAGACTGTTTTTGGGTGGAGGTGCGATTCGGCATGTTGGTATCTATCTGTGTATGTTGAGTTTCTGTACACTTGATGGTCTAAGGTACCATCAACTTTCTTAGAGACAAGAACATCTAGGAAGGGGAGTTTTCCTCTATGTCTATAGTGAAGTGGATATTTGGATGTTGATTGTTGAGGAAAATAAGGAATTTATGGACTTCGGTTCTGCCGTATCTCCATATCACAAATGTGTCGTTTATATAACGGAATCAAACTTCTAGTTTTTTGAGTGTTTTTTGAGGGCCTTTTTCTCAAATGCTCCATGAAGATGTTGGCGATTACAGAAGAAATAGGAGAGCCCATTGCCGCTTCTGAAGTTTGTTCATAAAATTGATTGTTATCTTTTGGATGAAGAGCCCCAATACAAAAAGAAATTATTATCAGAGATGCTACACATCAGGAAACAGACACGCCTTAACCTGACAGACTTGGAAGGGCTTCCCAAGGCCTACTATCTAATTGTAGACGGACTATAAATATTGGAACGTTGTTATTGCCAGTTAATCAATGTATATTCTTTATTACATTAAGATTAAATTATTAAAGAGAAAAGGTTCAGTTTTGATTTTGATGTCCATCTGCACTATAATTAATATCAGAGTTTTTTTCATTTCTTTTTTCTTTTCCTTGCGATTAACATTTTACGTGTATTAAAAGTTATTTATTAATTTCGACATAATTGACACTGATTCCCTGAATGGTCAAAGACTGCTTTTTGCCGATAGAACTGCTTTAAACCGATAGAATTTAAGTGCTTGCGATATGGTGAATTTTTGTTTTAGTGAGCTACCTTCTATTATTTTACAATAAATCGTTTTTGCTGCCCCAATTTTAATACATTTTAGATTGTTATTAGAGTTCGTTTTTATATTATAATTTCCACTAATAGTGAAGGCTCACTGAAATGAATTAATTTGTAAAAAAATTGTTTGTAATTACAACATTATATTGTTTCTGAAGATGGCTCAAAAGTGAGCCGAACATGTAAGCGGATTAATCCGCTTTAATTTATTAAAGTTGTTTTGTTAATCGTATTGGTTTACACAAGAATTACCGTGTTCGACTCCTATTGTCCTGTTATATCCAACCATTTTAAACAAAATTTACGACAGGATTACAAATCATGTTGAGAAAGTTCAGGTTTAAATACGTTCAGTTTCAATGAATCTAATAATATCTAAACGCGAATTAGGGAATAAATAAAAAGTCACATTTCCAAACGCGTAACAACATGTTAAAGGATGTTTTCTCGTCAACAACAAGAAGCGATAAAATAAATATAGCATGACAAGAATAAGTTTTAATTTTTTGTTGATGATCATAAAATTTAGAACTACTATCTAGATAAGAAAACGCACGTTCAAATAACTAACAAAAGAGAAATTGGAGATAAAAAAAGGGGGAAATGTGAGTTTTCGAATAAAACATAGAATAGAACCAAGTCGTTCGGAAGGAACGATGAGTGAAATACCCCCTCTCTTCAAAAAGAGAAGCTTAAACTAAACTCGCCAATGAGTGACCGTAGATCTGAAACCTAAAGAAGGTGATAACGTATCACCAACAAGTTCTCAAGAGATTGAAACTTGTAGTGCGAGCGGAGCAAATTTCGGAAATAGTTTATCAGTAGGAACACGAGAAACAAATTTCCTATCAAAAGCAGAAAAATTTCTCCAACCTGAACTCTCCAATCTGAAAATGATTTTTCAACCTAATACGTCCCATCAAAGAACCACCTTCCGAAACTCTCAATATAAACCATGACACCGCGAGACCCGCTCTCATTTTTCTGCTCTTATTACGTGTTCGATTCTGCTTCTCAATCAGTCAGTCATTTTCACAGTCTACCAGTCATTATCTTCATTACAATCTATATTCAATCAGTCAGTCAGTCAGTTAATCATGTACAAAGATTTTATCATGTATAAAGTTTTATACATTAAATAGTTCCCGCTTAATAAAAATCTTAGAGTTCGTGCGCGACCTTTTAGTCAAGTGATAAACCTCACCATCTGTTTGGGATCCGACATCTGATGCAAACATTCCTACAGCAGAAAATTGTAAGTCTCATGGATTATTGTGCGAGAATGCACCGCGCGGAAAGATTCGAGTGAGAGAACGGCACACGGTTGATATGATACACGACAGTAAAGAGAACTCCGTTTCTTTGTAATTTAACAAAAGAATTTTCTTTAATATGCACAGTTACAAATTCAAAAAAATATAATTAATTAAATTAATATAATTAATTAGATTAACAGAATATTAAATGCGGTCACCTTTTCCAAATACAATTTGGAATCACGGTGATGGAAAATCTCGGCGATTTCTCGGCTCTTCTCGAAAAGATTCGTTTTGTAGCGGTTTCCACTAAGCGGTAGCACGGCGATTTTACGAAGCGATATAGTAGCGAGATTATGACTCTAAGAACTCTAAGAACTTTTGGACTCTAAGAACTAAAGACTCTAAGCAGGAGGCCGGCGAGATCGAAGTATTTATTGTTTTCGGCCTGGGCTTTCTTCTTGGAAAAAATCCAATAAAGTTTTGCTACAATCGTAACTATTACGTGGCATTAGGTGTACAAAATTGATTGGCGCTTTGGATTCTTCTCTAACGACGTTCAACGTAACAGTCATGCGCGACAGAAAATCCGTGCGTGGGATTGGTGACAGCGCGTGACGTATTCGTCGGAGCGCGGCGCTCGCGTGCGCGAATTGAATTGTTCTAGAATTTTCGATTGTCCGTTGCCGGTAACGACAACTTGTTTGCGAAACTTGTAATGAATTGATTTAAAAAGAACAAAGAACGCCAAATCGCTGATTTTTAACGAGAATTTAGATCATGCTCGAGATGAAATCACGAGCTCACTTTATGCGTGCGTTCAATGACAATTGCTGTCGGTCGACTGAAAGAATTCTTGCTTTTCTTTCGAATTACCGATCTTAAACAATTATCATTTACTTGTTCCGAAATTAAACTAATTCGCTTAAGAGTAAATAATTCAAATAATGTTCTTTTAAATGTCATTAAAATCAATCGACGGAACAGACAATTCCTGCACTCAACACCCCCTCTTCCTAAAAGTTCTTTCCCAGGGCAGCAACCAAGTATTTACATCGCGGTACTACTTCCTCGATCCACT
The DNA here is from genome assembly GCF_000204515.1 of Acromyrmex echinatior. The sequence goes on from NW_011627036.1 coordinate 61,748, forward strand.
TTACTCATATCTCGTTCCCGTCTTAGAATTCTTATACAACATCAAAAATTACGGCCATCCTTCTCACTCGTTCATTTCAATGTTTCTTCTAAATTCCGCCTGTACTATACATATTTAATTAGTTCTGATGAAATTCTTGTATAATCTTTTTTTTCCTTCCTCCGTTAGTATACGCGAGATAGAAAAAAAACCAGTCAGTATTGCTTTTTTGTAATTCTATTGAACCTTGTAATGCGTTAAATTTAGATTAGTAATGTTTAGTAATAATAAACAATGTTATTAAATTTTTATCTCTCTTTCATTCTCTAAATTTTAAACCCTGTGACTTCGTAGTCGTTAGCTTTGCCTTTTCAAGGATCGCACGTAGTCTAGTCCTGAGTTAAAAGGATTAGATTCCTTGACTCGAAATTTGGACTGACGACCGCTTGTAGGAAATAGGTATCATAGCGTTCTTACAAGATGTTGACACATATTCCGAGGCAAGCACAAAGGGGTGCGTTCGACTTGTGATACTCGCTTCTGTATGGATACTTGTGAGACAAGAGTCTGACCGTCCTTCCAAGTACTCTCCATCTTTCTGTTCCTTTTTTTTTCGATAGGATCATAATTTAAAATTTCCAAGGATTTGGAGGTTACATCGCATTATTAGTTTCTTATTCTTAGGCCCGGTGCACCAACATTACTTTGATTTTAAGCTTTAAACCCTCTCTATCTCATTTTAAAACTGAAAAGAGATAGCAACAAAGAAAGTTTTAAGTCTCGTTTAAAATTAAAGTAACGTTGGTGCAACCGGGCCTTAATTACTTAAATTTTAACAGGTATGCGAATTTCCATAAGCGCCGACCGTCTTTAATAGTATCTCGTCAGTAATACTGGCCTAGGGTTGTATTAGCATCTTAAGACATTACTTAAAACAATCTTAAAATACTGATTAAAGAACCGACTATAAATACTGATAGCGTGTTCAGTTTCGTTAAACCATGTCCTTTTTGCGAATCGGGGTACCGCGTAACCAATCAGAAGCGATCCGCTATTGTGGTTTCGCGTTTTACTGATTATTGATTGGTTACGCGATACACGGCAAATGCGCTTCATGGGACTCCAGCCTAATGTCTCCGGCACACCAGTGAGATGTTTATCGCGCGCGATACGCGATATTCAATAAATATACAGCTTCATTGATGTCTATTTTTATTCTAAAAGTATACTCTCATTGGATATCGTGTATCGCGCGCGACGAACATCGCGTTGGTGTACCGGAGCCATAAAGCTCCGTAGAAATCGTATCAAATTGTATCAATTACTATGCGTTATTTTAGTTGAGATGATTTGATTGGCTGACGCAAGTTACGCTGACGCAAATTATGATGCATGTGAAAGCAGCCTAAGAGTTAGCACAATGTGGTCGTAACTTTTGATTGATTGCCAAAATTCACCATATGTAATAGCCAACCGTTAGTTTCATGGCTGCGTTCGGGGAGCGCGCTATCAATGCTATTTATGTCATACTAACCTTGTTTCACATTTGAAGCTTATTCTATAATGTGCTCTTTGTTTTTTGTTTCTTATTTTTTACTTTTTGCTTTTTTCTTCTTTGCAACTGTTTTATCAACAATTGTATTTCTTGCTGTATATTTCTTGTTTCTTTCGAAGTTCATTAACTTTTATCTCAGATGATATAAAATGAAAATCGGATAAGAAGTAAAAAGACAAGATGTAAAAAAATAGCAAAAAGCAGAAAACAGAAAATAAAAAGCACATAGTAAAATAGGATTAATGGACGATGAAGATAGAGTGACACAAACAGTGTTAATAACGTCTCCCCGAACCCAGCCCAAATGAATTGCAATAGCCAACACAACCGCGAGTTACAAGCAAATTGCAGAAAGTCACGTATTTAATTGATGTTATCCTTCATGTTTTTGTTATTATCTAACGCTGGCAGTATAACATTTACACGAGGTTTGTTAAAGAATTTACTTCTAACCATACCATGCTCATTTAATTGAAGCTCATTGAGCTATATGTGTTTGACGTTTCATATTATTTTCTATATGGTCTATAATCTCTGTAGTAGTATTTGGCTATTTGTCTATAGCCTCTGTAGTATTTAATTATTAATGGTGACGGTTTGTCTTAACTCCTATTACAGAAATCGTTCAATAGAGTTCCTCTAGTAAGGAGTTAAATCATAAGGGGTACTGATCTCTGATTGGTCAGATTTCGAATCCCTTTAAACGCCGCCATTTGCAGATACTTTTGATGGGATAATAAATCTGTGAATTAGTATGAGCAACTGTTTCATGATGTAGAAGGCGCGAACGTGAAATCGGACTATATATCGACTGTCAACCATGGTAGAATTGTTTGTGGCCATCCGGCATTGGCGTCTTTCCGGTCTTATGTCTTAACTTTTACTAAAGGAACTATATCATTCAGATCCTAGGCCTGCCATCTGCGAAGAAATAAATGAGATTGCTACGACTGAATCTTCGTCACATTTCGCTATGTACATCTTTTTATCTCTTCGTTTCGGAGCAATGTTTTACTGAGGCGCAGACTTGCGTACTGCAATGGTATCAGCTCCAACTACCCTGTTTAACAATTTCCATTGAAATTCCGATAGAAATTAATTAAATCCGATAGAAATATAATGGGAATGAATCGCATCAATGGGAAACATAAATTCATCCGATTGAAAATTAATAAGATTCAATAGGATTTCTATTTTCTATAAAAAATTGATAGGCTTTTGTCCATTGAAAGCATTGGTCGTTAATCGGATTTAATAAGATAATTGCGATTTTCAGAATATTAAATAGAATTTAATTGGTCATCCTATTGTACATATTCAATGGGTTTTAAACAGAAGATTTAAATGATGAAGTTCAATAGGATTGCATTAGATTTCACATGAGTAGTGTTCAATGAGTTTTAATCGAAAAATTGGGCGCGTTCAAGTTGACAAAGCGGCTAAGTCTGTTTGCCGAGCAATTAAATATGATTGGTTGGATCCACAGTAGGAACTAATTATGCTCGTTTGCTCGGTAAATATGCCTAGCCGCTTTGTCGTCTTGAACTTGCCAATTGCTTCGACCGAATTCAGCAGGCTATTGTGATGATCGAGCACATGCACGCGTATAGCTGATCGCGTGCATGCGACCATGCGCTCGCCCAACACCAGTTAGCGGAATTTCGCGCCGCGCTCGCCAGACAACTCGCGTTTAAGATCCCACCAGACGGATATATAAGGAGACACACGATAACCCCAGCCAGAATCGCGTTGGGATTATTCTTCGTTGAGCTAGCCTGATGTTTCTGGATCGCTTGCTGCGTTGGTGTTGCCTTGACAGTTAGTTGTCCTGTGCGTATTTATCGATTGAAATCTCGCCGAACCATCACATTGGAGAATACAGTGGAAGCATCTCAACTCATCAATATTGAACTTCCCTCTAACTTAGAGAGGGTAATAGGACGAAGCTGCCTCAAAAGAGGTTAGTGGAAGAACATCTTGATGATGAATGCGCATCTGACAATCCTAAAGCTGCATAAATCTTGTATCTGAGAATAGCCAAAGTACGATACCTTTAAAAAATAGATTTCAGTGTTTAGCAGACACTATAGAGTTGCACGATGACGCTTCTTCGCATGACTGACGATTTGCATGCAGATAATGATAACCATAATTCGCCTCCTTCTAATGCGGTAACTAATAAAACTTCTCGCGAGCGGAAACCATCTCCGATATATCTTGCCTCCAGGATTAGCCATTTTATCCGTTTCTCTAAACAAATCAAAGGTGATTTAATCGTAGGTGATAATTTTTATATTAAGTATCTAGGAAATCAAATTAAATTACAATTTTATAAAACAAGTGACTTTTTAGAATTCAAGAAAATGGCTATTTCTAATAAATGTTATTTCACACATATTCTCTGTCACATGATAAAACAATAATAGTCACTTTAACAGGAGTTTCCAATTTACTGAATTTGGATACTAAAGTTTTGCATGAACTTGAAACGTTGGATATCAATGTAAATAACTGCATGTATTTAAACTCTGCTGATAGCTTGTATGCTACGATAAAATTAAATTTGAGTGCTAAATATTCATTAGCCCAATTGAGAAAAGTAAAATTCCTTTTCCATTCAAGGGTATAGTGAAAAATATAATATATTAACAATAGAACTACTATACGAGGGCAAGTCAATAAGTTTTTAGAAAAACATAGTAAAACACATTTTTTTTTATCGATTCATTTTTATTTCTCAACATAGTCTCCTTTCAGCTCGATACACTTGATCCAACGATTTTCCAACTTTTTCAAGCCGTCCGAATAATATGATTTGTCCAACCCTTCAAAATAAGCTTCTGGTTCGATGCGCTGCTCTCTGGTGGTGAATCTCTTTCCTCCGAACCATTTCTTCAGGTTTGGAAACAGGAAATAGTCACAGGGGGCTAAATTTGGCGAATATGCTGAATGGGGAAGCAATTGAATTGGGGAAGCGTTGAATTTGGCCGTCAGTGCCCGGCACGTGTGAACCCGTGCATTATCTTGATGGAAGAGCACTTTCTTCTTCGCCAAATGGGGATGTTTTTTCTTTAAAATGTTGTTGAAACGATCCAATAAGGCTGCGTAGTAATTGTTTGTTTCGGAAGGTAATCGATATGAATTATACCGCATGCATTCCAAAAAACTGTGGCCATCACCTTTCCGGCCGACTTCACGGTCTTCGCCTTCTTCGGAGCTGATTCACTCGATGAAGTTGTTTTGACTGTTCCTTCGTCTCGGATGCGAAGTAATGGATCCATGTTTTGTCCAGTAATGAATCGACGCAGAAATTCATCTGGATTACGTTGAAATATCTCCAAACATTGTTTTGAAATCGTCACACAGTCGCGCTTATAATCCACAGTGAGCAAACGCGGCACCCATTTTGCCTTTTTCATATCCAATTGTTCGTGCAAACTTGAAATCACTGTGCCATGTGATATACCTATGGTCTCAACAAGCTCGCGCACTTTCATTCATCAAAACAATATCGTGGACTTTATCTATAATTTCTGGCATAGCAGCCTCAATTGGACGTTCTGAACGAGGTGCATCACATATGGATGTACGATCACGTTTAAATTCATTCACTCAATTGTATACAATCGCAAACGCTGGTGCAGATGTGCTATGAACATTATCCAACTCGGCTTTGATTTCTTTCGGTGTTAAACCTTTCATATGTAGATGTTTGATCACTGCACGAAACTCGTTTTTTTCCATTTTACAAAAAATACAAAGGTTGTTCGCTTTAATCGTCTATAGAAATGAAATCACGCGATGAATTCCGTTCAAAATTTGACAGTAATCAGCTGAAAGATGCTACTTGTCAAAAAGTAATGTGACATAACACTGCTAGTGATAGATTTTCTAAGAACTTATTGACTTGCCCTTACAATGTTATCACTGCCAGGCCTTCGGTCATACATCATCAAATTGTTTTAAAAGACCAAGATGTATGAAATGTGGACTTTCACATCTCACTTCTGAATGTAAAAAACTGATAGAAGAGCCTGCTAAGTGCTGCAATTGTGCGAGAGACCAGTTTCTCGAAGTGTCTTTCTTATCTTAAATTTATTAAAAAGAAAAAGATTATTGACGACTTGCCTGAATCTGGTAGAAATGCATTTATGCGATGTTATAGATTAATCAAAGAAGACCAGAAAGATTTATCAGCAAAACCCGGAGTTGAGCTCTGTAACCCATTTTCCGTTATTGCGGGGAGCATAGAGTAGGTCCAATTTTAACTCTGAACTTGAGAATGATTCTCGTACGTACGCTGAAATTATAAGCGGTTCGCGTAATAATAATTCTTGAGAATAATTTTGGCAAAGCCTAGAAACGCTAACTTGATTTCGGGTGTAGACCTAGTCAGAAATGATAATGGAGAGAGAATCGACATCGAATCGATGCTCTTGGCATGTTTTGTTATTTTATTTTGCATGATAACTATTATGCGATATGCTATTACTTGATTGATTCACTCTGGTATATTTTCATTTATTTATTTTCTATTACTACATTTCTTCTAATATCTATTTATATACTTATATTTATTTTGAAGTTTTTTGCAAATTTTCCTCTGAGTATGCCCACTCTTGAAATAAATTCGTACTTCAAAAATTTTACTATTATGTTTAAGTAAAATTTATGCTTCCAGTGTTGTACAGAGCTCTCTTTAGGTACTATAATTCCAAGAATACATTGTAATAAGAAAAAAAAAATTCTCCAGCTAGAAATTTTAAGTGGATTATTCCAAAAGGATATATGTCGCAGAAATCTCCAAGAAGTAACATTTCGAAGAATCTCGAAGAACATATTTATCGATCTCCTCTATGACCTACATATCCACCCATCAGGACCAGGTGAATTATAAAAAGCTGGAGAAATCGGAGAAGAGCGCCAATCATCCGATTGCGGTTACTAGGAGCAACGAACATCGGTTTCTTGGGGTCGACAGATTCCGGCTACCAGAAGCAAGCGAATGCCAGCTTCTCGGGGTCGACAGCTCCTGGCTTACCGCAAAGCGCGGCAGTAACAGCCAACCGTCACTCCTGGGAGTGTAGACTGTAACTATTCTTCGCCTTCATTGGAGGAGGAAGAATACAGTCTAAATAATCGATCCCAGTCGATCGGTACGGGATCCGACTGAAAAGGAGGGAGCTGATTTAAGAGAGAAGGGAGAGGAAATCCTTCTTCGAGAGGAGGAAGGAGAGGGAATCGTCCCTCGAGAGGAGGAGGGGAATAATTCAGGATTTCTTGGATGGCGAGATCGATGACAGGGGGAGAGGTGAGGTCTAATGGTTGTGTCTGATTCGAGACTGGCGAGTATGAGATCTTAAGATAGCGGTCGTAGATTATTGGCGGCGCGGTTGTAACTTGACTGTGCGGATGGTTCCGCCTACTCCTCCTGACATAAGGGATTTGTCGCCGTTTCTAATTAACGTACTAGCGCGCATTATTATCGAAGAATAAAATATATATATGTTTCGTTAGAAACGCATATAAGTATGTATATATGTTTGTTTTTATATGGATGAACCGGAAAGAATGGCAGGGCGACTTACTGATTAGCTGATGAGTCCACGAGATCTCGGGTAGCTATCGGTTGAAATGAACGAGGAAGCCTGCTATCCACAGAAGAGCGCCAGAAGGGCAGTCGCAGGCGAATGGGTGATTCCAATGATGATCACAATTTATCTTTTTTTTCTTTGCACTTGCGTAAAAAACGCGAACTGGCTTGACTATCGCGGGTTCTCGTAGCCTGATTTCCGTAATGACCGCAGTTGATGCCAACAGTGATTTGATGCACTCGAGTACAGATACTGTAGCGAATTTACATGGTTTTTCACTGACGTGAACTGTACTAACGTGAACCGAGTGAGTTTGACTTTTGTACTGACGCTCTGCGCTTCCGCGGGACCTCTATTTATACCCCGAAAAAAGGGCGTTGTGCCTTTTGTCTAGAATGCAATAGTTAGTTGCAATGTCATGCGAGATTTATGATTTTTATAGCGTCCTATCATTGTTAATCTAAAGTGCATCGTTAGAGAAATTTCGAAAAGAAAAGAAGTAATTTACGTTTTTCTTTAAAGAGGCAAGATTGCTCCAAACGGATGACGAATTCTGTTATTCTCGCGGAAAATATGGCTAGGTAAACAAATGATTACTGTGCGCAACTAGTTTTACGTGCAGGGCAACCATTGTCAGTCGCGAGTCTGATCTTAGATAATGTTACCGTGGAAAGTTATCCTATGCGTTTTATGATTTTTTAAGCGCGATGTGACGCCTGTTTGAAATTGGTCAGTCTGGGACTACAAAGCTTGGATTTTTACTATTGTGTGACTTCGATGTATTTATAATGTCTTTTGCAATCTTGTCACTTTTCGGACCTGCATTAAGGGTGTTATTCTTTCTGGATTGATTGACGTTTACGAGTTTTCGCGGAGCTTGTCCGGTCCCTCTTTTCAGTTCTGTCAGAACGAGTCTCGCAGACGCCAACCATAGTCGTGTGGAGCCAAAGAAAAGAATCGTCTGTAGGACATAACAACAGCAAGGGCATGACCGTGGAAAACTACAGCGGATCTACCTCTCCTCCACGAAGAATGAAACCCCTGAGGATCTTCTTGGCACTTCGGGAAGCAAGGCTCCACAGGTTTATATCATCCACGTTTCTGTGGGAGATACCAGTATTGAGATACCTCCACAATCACTTAAATGCCATATCACCAAGACCATCCAAATGGAGCCACGAAATGACTCGAGGCACGCAGTACTGAAGCCGTATTGACTACACTCTCGAGACGAGAGAAGGTCATTTGATTGACAGCAACGTCAACGTCGCCGATAGCGACTGACATTCGTCGCTGTTCTTTTCAAGACTCATCAAACTTAGAATATTAATCGCAAAGCCAACTCTTGACGTCTTAGCATATACGTTCAATGAATTTTAAAATCGGAAAATTGCTTCGATCAAATTCAATAGAATACTATATCGGGTTTCCTAGCATACATATACGTTCAATGGATTTTAAACGATAGATCTTCTCGGCTAAGTTCAATAGTTTCACACAAGTGATGTTCAATGAGTTTTAATAGAAAGTTGCTTCGAATTCAATAGGATATTATTGATTTTCGTAACATATAATGGGTTTTAAACGCGTATAAAAGAAATAATTAAATTTTAACGATAAAAATGAATTCCCGATTCAAACTGATAGAATCCTATTAAAACATATTTCCAATTAAAACTCATTAAACATGTATCATGTGAAAACAATTTAATCATCTTTTAGTCGTCTTTTAGTCATTTTTTAGTCATTTTTTAGATAACTCTGTGCTCTTTAGTGAGCTTATTATTTATGTTTTTTTCTATCACATACAAAATAATAAAAATAAACAGTCTAATTATAGAAGTGGTTATTGCAGCAATATTTCGCAAAATTTATGCGATATTGCAATCTTGTAATAAAATATTTTTTTTGCAATGCTTTGTATGTTTGTAGTTTCCACGGTCGTGCTTTTGCTGTAATTCCTCCCAGGAGTGGTCGGTTGACTGTTACTGTCGCGCTTTGCGGTAACTTTTTTATGGCGCGCGCGCTGTATAAAGTTAGTTACTTAAACACATAACTTAATAAACTTATTTGTTAAACAAGTTAGAATTCGAAACCAAACGATTATTTTGTTTCGGACTATTCATCATTTATCAATCGCTCCAAAACCTTTTCCGAGTTACACACGTGTTTAAGTAATAATAAGTATCTAATAAATTTAAATAATTTGAATAATCCTTATTCTTTAAATTCCCAATATGTTTTGATATCTTGCACTTAACAACTTTTTATCAATAAATATGATAACATTAGCTTTATTGTATTTGATATCACAATTTTTCTTTTATGTTCCCTTTTTCTCAAGATAATATAATGACTTTTTTTAAGTAGCTCTAATGCTCTAATATTCACGCGTCAATCCCAACATACACGAACACACACATACATACTAACTCATACATACATGCATACATACATACGCACGTATATATATATATATATATATATATATAATGCGCAAAATCCGAGTAGCAACATTTTGGTGCGCATTGGTTGTGGAGGTAATTAAACAAAAATACATAGGGTGAATAGATAAAGTCTATTCTACTAGTTGTAATAATGATTGTAGTTGTAAGAATTGACAAATCACAGTCAAATATTCTTCTCTTTAGCTGTAATTAGTGAATTTTTATAACTACAATCATTTGTCACAACTACGCTTATATTGTACAATTGTAGAATAGGCTTAACTTAATTAATATTTCGCAATAAAAAAATCGTACAGAGCTTTACTTTTTCAATTAGCTAGAAAAAAATTCCTTTACATATGATGAGTATCATGACATTTACGAAAAAAATTTATTGTATCCCATAGAGTGCATCAAACTATACAATTTTTTGGAGATATAATACAATTTACTTTTTTATTGTAAATACGACTTTTTTTATGAGGTTATATTTACCTGAAATTATAATATACAAAATTTTGGTATAAATTTATGTCGCGATAATTTTATTGACGAGTGTATTTAATTATATAGAAGCACCTTAATGATGTTGTAAGCAATCTATATTTTCAAATTCTAAAACGTAGTTCGCAAATACTGACGCAGAATCTGACATGATAGTATCCTGGCGCTATCATGATCATCATATGCAAGATATACGCAGATGAAAACCAACCGCACACAATGAGAAAACAAATGTACATTTTCATTCTGCGTTTGTGTTTGCGAACTATGTTTTGCGATTTGCGAATTGTGTAGAGGCATCTTTATGAACAGATTTTGACATTGATTTAATTTGACGAAGATTTCGATAATATTGATATTTTAATGTAAGAAATATCGTTACAAATGTTGTGCTAATATTGAATCAATATTTTAAATCATTGAATTATACATTGCGACATATAAATTTAACATCGAAAAAAACATTGCAAAAACGGTCCGTTGAAGTAATCTTTTGCAGATGTTGCAATACAATATTCAGGAATGTTGATTCAACATTTATTCAGCATCATATAAACTTCCAAGAATATTATATTAGGTTTCTGAATTAGTTTTTGTGTAAAACTAAACGGTAATATGTTCAAATACTTGTATATTTCATTTACTTTCATCTTGGAGCCTTAGGGGCTCCTCACTTAGAAATACTTTTGTTTTGTATAGTTAAAGAAATCTTATAATACTGCGTCTTTTATTCCATTTCTATAACACTTTTTTAAAAGAAATATTACTCTGTTGCGTTTAGTAGCGGTACTGCTCCAGAGCTTTAATGTTAATTGTTGTTGCAACATGATAAGCAACATCAACAATCAATATGGAAAAATTAATATTTAACGTTAAAAAAAACATTTACATTTAACATTTAATTATTTTTTCGACGTTTTGTGCTGTATTTATAAAATATTTGGAAAAATATTAAAATATTTTTACATTTTTTAAATGTAGGAAATATTATTGTTATATATATGTGTGTGTGTGTGTGTGTGTGTGTGTGTGTGTGTGTGTGTGTGTATAAAACAGATAATATTTTATGACATTTATAAAATATTATATGAGAACATTGATAAAATGCATATAAAATCAGTATTTCAAAATGGTTTGGTAATTAGTTGTTAATGTAATTAGTTGTTTCTCACTTTGTTACTTTTTGCTGGAATCGCACTATTTCTTTAGATTTTTCTTTATTTTTTTAAAGAATACTTTTTTGCATCGCGCGAAGTTAAATATTTCTGTTTAATAACATTGATATTCCTAATTTAAATGTAAACTTCAAAGTTGATTTTTATTTTCATTTTTCTATTACATTTCCATACACTTATATCATTAATACTATTTATTTATTTTTATTTTGTTTGATTAATATATTTTTCTCTTTCTTTCGAATTATCATCTCGTAGCGAACTGTACTCTGACATCGAGCCGATGCTGTTGGCTTTTTACGCCGACGCCATCGACACTGCCGACGCCGACGCCGACGCCGACGCCGACGCTGACGCCGACGCTGACGCCGACGCCGACACCGATTCCAATGCCGACGCAGTGTTCATGGTTTCGGGTCGACGTAGTCTGAAGCTCGGCGTCTTTGGACATAAGGGAGCTAAAACGAGTCGAAGCCTTCAGAGTTTTTCAAATCATTATTTTCGTTATATTGTCATCGTATTCTTTAACTTGATCGCAGAAACAATATTAAAATTAAACGCAGCAAAGAAAAAGGAGTGAAAAAAGAAAGAGAGAAGTGCAACTCATTAATAAAGAGAAATAAACAGAGGCAGAAAAGAGAAAATAATCAAAAATCGAGAGAGAGAGAGAGAGAGAGAGAGAGAAAAATCTAAAAAGAGAGAAATTTAAAGAACATCCTTGCAAGGTATTTTTCGAAAGAAGAAAGGCATCGAAAAAAGAAGGGGTGATAGTTGGTAAGATGTATGTGTGTGTGTGTGTGTGTGTGTGTGTGTGTGGGGGGAAGAAAAAAAAAAAAAAGAGAGAGAGAGAGAGAGAGAGAGAGAGAGAGAGAGAGAGAGGCAAAACTCGAAATTGAAAAGTTTGTAATTTGTGGCTGCTGCGGTTAGGTAGGATGCGTGTACTTGGGTGCGGCGTCTCGTCACCACCCGACAAACGACAGTTTAGTAGTGTCAACAGCATCCGTAATACCATCGCTAACGGCAAACTTGTCTGTGCTGAGAACGACAGTCCTGCGGAAATATTTCTTGAGAGCGCGAGAGATAGTGAGAGAATCGTTAAAGACAGCGAATTCTTACAGAGCTTGAGAACTCAGTACGATTGCATTACCACCATCACCATCGTCACTGTATCGTCTGGAACTTCCTCGATATCTCGCGAGAGAAGAAAGTTTCTTCAATCCACGTGCTTCACCTTTGACAACTCGCGACAGCAATCGTATAACTATACATTGAGAAGAGCGCGATCCCTGTCATTCGGACGGATCATCGAAAACAGAGAAATTCAAATTTTGTCTGGTTCCAGGCTTAGTTTGGACAATTAGTCCAAACTAATTGTAAGTTTATATTCGTTATAGTAATCATGAATTTCATTGAATTTGGGTGTTAAAACGCTGAGTCAAACATTGGCGGCAAGTTGAATCAATTCCAGCCTGAAGAGTTCAGACAACGTTCAGTCTACTCATGTTCATCCCGGACACTCTGAGGAGCTGCATGGTGGAACCGGATATTTCAACTTACCTACAAGCTCCTTCCGTCGGACAGGTGCTTAGTTTTTCGAAATATTTTATATTTGTTAATCGCGTAAAAATAATTCGATTTTGCTATTTCGTGCATGTGTATTTGTCAAAGTTCCCTGCATTTGCTTCACTAATTGAGTTTTTAAATATCAATAGCAAGATATTGTTCTTAGTTAAACTGGTAGTTTATAGTTAGAATTTATAGTTAGAAATAATATCTATAATTTCTTACATCGAAGGAAAGCATCGTAAAGTGATTATGTGAGTATACTTTAAACGCGTGTGTTTTGGTGTTCCGTTCTTATTTATTTAACTGATTCCTCCTATCTTGCAATATATTTTATGATATACTGAGAAAAATGTTTGATTGAAAATGGACAAACCAGAAGATTCTGATATTCAATCAAAATTGCAATTATTTCAACTTAGCCTAATGAGAAAATTTTCTGGTTAGATCTACTAACATTATAATTGAGATAATCGGAATTTTGATTGAATCATCTGATTTAATCAGAATTTTTTGATTTGTCTATTTTTAACCAAATATTTTATTCAGTGTACACACGTAATTTTTTACGATTTAATTCCAATTACAATCTCCGCATATTATGATTAATTTGAGCGACATAAACTTTATATGTACATACAAATATATTTTATATATTTATATATAAGTATACACGCACCATGCACATACGTGCGCGCGTGTACGTTTGTATGCGTGTGTATACATACACTATCAACTTCGTAGAAAATTCGCAAGAGATAAAAATCATTAATTTTCTTCTCATAGCACTCTAAGAATTTTTAAAAAATTTTTTATCAATTTTTTAGTACTGCAGTTTCTTATTTTTACCACCATAAGAAAATAAAAAATTCTAAAAAAAATTTGAAAATATTCTCAGAACTTTATAAGAAGAAAGTAAACATTTTTTTATCTCTTGCTGTTTTTTTTGTAAAGTTGATAGTATTCAAATAAAAAATTATTGAAAATCAATATTTAGCGATTTTTAGCAATTAATATCTCATTAACCATTGCGAAAATTGTAAAATGGTACAGGACTTTTCGACTCAGTCTAGTTTAGTTTATCATTTTACCTGTTCAGGATAGATGATGCCAAATTTTAGGGACCCTGTATATATTGAAATGCAAATTTCTCTGAAATTTAACTAATCAGCTGAATCTCGTTGTTTGATAAAAAAAAACATTTTAAAGTAAAAAGGAAAAAGAAGTATGATTACTAACGGGAATACAGAATTGCTTGATGTCACGTTGCATCGCGTCGCATCATTTCGAGGGCAAATCTAGTAAGCTAGGACAGGGGCTATTAATAACTGTTTAGGATACCGTACCTGGCTGCCGAGCGCGCGGTACCGTCCGCGTCTCGACGACCGGCGTCTCAGTGTCGTCGCGACGACCGACGTTACATTCGTCGTTCCGTCAGGTCGTATACTAGTTCGTGGAATTCGAAAGTCCTTCCACGTAATTGCGATCGACTTGTTTTTAATAGCCGAAGTGTTGATTCGAGTTCAAAAAAAAAAGTTATTTCGTTATCTCCAACTAGATTTTATCGTATCAAAACTGAGGCACTTTAAAACTTATTCATCTAGTTACGCTTCGTCGTGATATTTTAACGCCGAAATAGTGTAGTGCAACGTACTTCTCGAAAGAATATGAGAAGATTATACTATGCTCTTCATATAGTGCCAGATGCTTGACTGATACGAATTCTTGTTATTTGAATCTGAGTGGATATATCAATGTGTTAATTGTATATACGTTTAGTTTCATTGATTGTTCGTTGTTATATTTTTTATGCCGATCGTTTCATTTTTGTCATACACTTTCCTATCGAATCGATACTCTCAACGCGTTATTTACCGTAGAGACATTGTGTAAACGATTTTCGAGGTTTCGTTACACACACACACACACACACACACACACACACACACACACACCACATATCACTTGCTGTTTATTACGTTTAGACAGAGATTTTTTGTTTTTATGATTTTTACAACCTGAAAAATTAACCTGATATTTTGGAATGTCAATTGTGATTCGTGAATTTTTTTGAACAAGTTTGCGCCACGCAATATTGCGGGAGTAAAGACAGAAGAGAAGAAGGAGAAGGAGAAGAAGGAGGAGGAGAAAACGGTGGTGGCGGAAGAGAAGAAGGAGGAGAAGGTGAAGGACTCTAATTTGAGTTCGCAAATCGCTCGTACCTGACAATGGTACGTTTTCCGTGTGACCATCGTTTTCCGGGAGTGATTCACTTTGCGCTTCTTTTCGCTTGGCTGTTCATCGATTTTTGGCATGAATTTTTTCGCTTAAGGAGTAACTTAGAGTAACAAAAAAGAGATAGATGAAATAAAAAAAAAAGAAAAAAAAAGACAAGAGGACGCGTTGGAATTGTTTCCTTTAGCTTTTTCGTTTGTATATATAATTTCCTTAAATATATTCTAAAATTTGGCGCGTGAAAATTTCTTCCCGGTTTTTTAATCCTAACAGTAGTAATAACGAGATTGTTTTATGTTTCTGATTTTTATCTGTTTTTGAAAATAAGTAACAATATTACATAGCAAATGAATGTGCATATAAATACGCCATCGTACGTTTGTAAACCGTCCGTGAATGACGGTCTCATCTCTCAGAGTTGAGTTTATTTTTCATTATTTTATTCGTATGTTCATTTTTTTTGTTTACTTATTCATCCTCTTGTCTGATAATGGAACATGTTTGACAGGCATTTATCCATTATTTGATGAGACGTCAAAAAAAAAGCGCGAATCATAGATGTATCTCTTCTCCTTCGATTTTTTCCTTTCTTTTTATTGTCAAATATCTTAAGAATCAGACAAGATTCTCAAGATTCAAGCTAGAACTTTCGATGTCTTAAAATTTAAAGTATGGCAAGTTTAGAAAAGCTCTTTCAAACAAAACTGTAAAATTTAATAATGATGATTTGAGATTTTGTTTGAGAAAGGAACATTGTCCCGCTTTTAATGTTAGACACGTTGCTTCAAGAAGACAATCGTTTAACAAATATCAAAATGACTCTACATATGCGGTAACAATGGTCAGTAAAAGTTATGCGTGATATTATTGTACGAATTATTCAGAAAATGTAGAATATATGAACATAACGGCGTTTACAAAGATGATTCTTCGACGGTGTAAGATTTTTGGTCAAAAGTGCGGATAAATATGTTTGTCAAATAATTGGAAAATGCATAAGGAGGAAGAAGAGTGCGCGAGCGCGAAGAAGTTTTAGAGTTCAAAGGATTTTTGACTGTTGATTCTTGTGTGCTCAGCTGATTGCGTGGAAGATTTAAAGTTATAAGGAAGTTCGATCACTTCTTCTCGAGAATAGATCGGTACTGATGACAGCTGTGAGCAATTCGCAACTGAGCCGTAGAGGAGTTTTGGGATTTTCGCAATCATTACCCCGAGGATCCTTGTTTCTAATAACTGGACACTGACAGGAGGGACGGACAGACGGTAGTGTTACAGCGGCTACAGTGTTTGTGAATACTCGATGGTTTGTGTATGATGGTTTGTTTTTAGTAGTAATGTTTGTAAATATTCAAGATATATAGATTCATGATATATAGATAATAATGAAAAGATTCTATCGATAGAATCTTTATTATAAATATGAGAAAGGGGGGAGGGAGGAAGGGAGAGAGAGAGAGAGAGAGAGAGAGAGAGAGAGAGAGAGAGAGGAACTATTGAATTAAATCATTACTATTGAGGAAATTTTCCAGTGTCTTCAGATAACATAAGAATTTAATCAAATATTAAAAATAGAATTTTTTTCATTTATTAATCGTGTAGATTTCTATAAATAATTTAACATTTTAAGTAATTTAACTTTTAAGTAATTCAATTGTAAGCAAGGTATAAAAATTTTGAAGTGTCATATAGATATAAAAGAAAAGAGTTTAGAGAACATCTTGAAATTCAAAAAATAAAGTTTCACTATATCATTTTCGTGAAGAGTAAAATATAAAATGTTCAATTCTCTTTAAATATGATGTCGCACTAGAATTATGACAATGTGGTTTTAATTACGATTATCAATAATTAAATTTAAATAATTATTCTATAAATACAATATTATAAATAAACTTTCTTCAATAATTTCCATATAAACTTTTATTTTTACTATAAAGAATTACAAAATTACAAAAAAATGTTTAATTAATAATAGCATATTATAGTAATAGCATATTATAGTTTTTACTGCTTAAATTTTATTTATTATTTATTTTTTAGAAGGTGGCAGTGACATTTTGAATCTTTTTTGTGCTTTTGTGCTAAGATAAAAAATTACATGCTCCTTTTCCATTTTTAAACTAGGGAACTTCCTTAAGTATCCAATCATCAAGTATCATCAGTATTCATCAAGTGTCAAATACTTTAATATGTCTGATATTAAGTGACTTGTACTAAATTTTATTTACACATGTAAAAGAAACTATAAATTAAGCGAATAAGAAATAAAATATTATAAATAAAATAAGAAATTTATAAAAGAATGATTAAATGAAATAAATGAAGAAAAAAGGATAAAGAGGGATAAAAAAATTTCTTATGTATATATATATATATATATACATAGAAATTCCATATTATAAAATATACATAAGTATAGATATCAGCCTGCTGCTCGCACTGATGAAGTGAACTTCAAATGAACACATTCATGAAACTTAGCATTCCAAGAATGGATATGAATATATAGACAACTCGCGAAACACATTGCTTCTATATAGAAAGTACCCATGGAAATCTCAAAAGTATTGTACGTAAATTGTCATAAATTATTCCATTATTGCATTATATGAGTCTCAGTTTATGTGAGTCAGTTTTTTGAATATTTATTAATTTGTATAACTTCATTATTGCTATCTATCACTTCAATTTTTTTCCGCTATTTATCTTTGCTTTGCTATTGATTAAACTTTTTTTTTGATAAAGTTAAGGGAAGCATATTATTCTTTAAAACGTATCACTAAATGATATACTTTTTTAAAATCACAAGTAAGTGATTTTTTTTAATAACTTATTTTTCTATCAACTTTAGCTAACTAAAAACTTTAAAGAATTATATAGGGAGATTATATTCATTAAAAGATACAATGATAGATCTCACATTATCTTTATTATATAACGAGATAAATAACATATATTTACCTATTTTGTTGATAAACATATTTCAAAATGTATTAAATTAATCTCAATTGAATTAGTTCGGAATGTCATTTGCTCTTGCGTCAATTTTTTTATCGATATCCCCTATTTACAATACTCAATGTTTTTATTGACAGTCGAAAGTTGCATGTGTGCTTGAAAGCGAATTTCAAACTGTGAAATGCAAAAGCTTAATAAACGACATGAATATGTACAATCCTATGAAAAGAATAAATATTATATGTTTGCAGGATGAATTCCATCCATTTATCGAAGCTCTTCTACCATTCGTGAAGTCCTTCTCGTATACATGGTTCAACTTACAAGCTGCCAAAAGGCGATACTATAAGAAACACGAAAAGCGAATGAGTTTAGAAGAAGAACGTCAGTGTAAGGAGGAACTTCAGGTAAGAGATTATTTGAAATCAGTTAATAGGCATTCCTCTTTGATTTTTTTTATATTAATATATATATATATATATATATATATATATATATAAATTAAACTGTGAGGTGAATAAATCGATTCTCGTTTAACATTTAATTCGTGGCAAAGATTGTATGCGTTTAATAATGAATGCGCGCGCGCACTCATTATTAAACGATTATAAATCTTAAAGCTGTATAATATCAGTAAAAGTAAGTGCCAAAAAATTAGCCAAAAAGGTCAATATCAGTAAAAAAATTTTTTAGTTGTAAATACATCTTGACATCAATTACAAAAAACAAAATAAATAATTTGGCTTATAAATAGTTTACGCAGCGCAATAACTACATTTTGTTGCAGTTTTAGATAAATAAATTTTAAACGCGTAAATGGATTCAAATAAACTTTTACATAAATATTTATTATAGTTTTATTAGCAAATATAAAAAATTTGATTCGCAGTGTTATTTCTTCAATAAATTTGCAAATAAGTACTACAAAACGCGATTTTAAGGTTCAAAGAAAACAAAAAAATTAAATAACTTTAAACCTATAAGAGAATTGTATTCAAGTTTTATAAAGATACTTAGACGTAATAATAGAACAATCTATGAAATTTTTATATTTTTGATACTGCTTTGAGATATGACATCCTTAATAAATAGAATCTTTCGATTAATTTTCTTCTCTAACCCATCGTTATTCTCATTCGATGATACCACAACTGGACGTGATATTGTTGCTAATGCTGTTGTTGCTTCTCTTCATCCATCTTCGTTCATGACAGAGTTCGATCAATATTTTAATTTCGCGATGTTGCAGTATTTAGTGGAAGAGTGATCGGCATTAATTAGTGGCACATAAGTGCTCCTTCTTCCTCTATTTTTAGTGTATTCGTCCTATTTCCAAAAACATGTGAAGAATGACACATGCAAGTTCACATTGCTAATTATAAGCAAAAAAATCTACATTTAACAATAAATTCATGAGACGAAATATTTTTTTAGAGTGACCCATCAGATAAAATTTTATCTAAATTACGTTAAATTTGTCTACGTAATTACAATCTGTCTATGAACATGAATGAAAGTAAAAAAATCATCTAATAAACAAAATATAATGCTAAAATGTAGAAATACTGGAATAATGTAGTTTATAGGGTGACATGACTACATTTCAAGAAATCAAAATATATAATTTTGTTTTCTTCTTTTCTTTTAAAATTACTTTTGAAAATGATAAATTAATAGATGATAAATTAATGTATATATATATATATATATATATATATACATATATATATATATATATATATAATTATAAGATAGTTTACAGCTGATCAAGAACTAGTTCTTTTCGATAGAAGGGCGTTCGTTTGCTCCTAAATTTAATTAGATTACTCAGCTGAAACGAGCGAGAGAAATACTTTTGAATTTTGATTGACTCGAGCGACACAGGATTGCAGGATTGTTACGAAACAATTTCTCTTAAGATGAATAATTGTCGAAAAGTAAAGCGAAAAAGTAAGTGAATCGAAAGATATGATAATTTTATGTAACTGTTGATTTAATTTGATTGTTTTGCTAAAAGTGAGATATATATCTTCATATATACGTCATTATTTGATTGCATTGTAACTTTTCAATCGCATAACATTTATATTTTGTAAGCGTAATAATGCACAATATAAATTGCAGAAAAAAATCCGGGAATAAAAGGGACATGGATGGATAATAATGAGAGATACGAGTCGGACTATGCGCGACGCGTTTGTCGTTTAATTTCGAGACAGGCCGCAGTACGATATCGACTACTTCACTTTGGGTGTAGGGCGCTGTGAGGGATTGAGACAAGCAAATAGCATGAGTAAGAGATAGGAAATCAGAGTGAAAGAAAGAGAACATAAATGATAGACGGATAGATGAGGATAAACTAAAGTAGAAGAGAGTACGGTGTAGTGCGGTGCGCCGTTTCCTGGAGCGTCGCTTGCAAGAGGAGAGAAGAGCGTACGTATGCGAGGAGAGTACATGTGTGTGTGTGTGTGTGTGTGTGTGTGTGTGTGTGTGCGCGCGCGCGCGCGTGTGTGTAACTTAGGAAGGGAGTGGTGAATCGAAAGAGTTCTCTCATGCGAAAGGAGTAAAGCGATCGGAAGGATCTAGAGTGAGAGTGAGAGTAAGAATGAGTGAGCGAGCGTGTGCGCGCGAGTGATGTGTGTGCATGTATGTATGTGAAGAGGGTAAAGGGGAGAAGCATCAACATCCATGAGAAGTTCGCTATGTGAATCGCACACCGAGTTTTCGGCAATGGGAATGAGTTGGGAGAGGGTGGGACGGTCTGTCGGTTGGGGTGGTCGAATAATAGTGTTGGAGGACATAGACATGTAGCGCATACGCCGTCGCGACGGAGGCTGTGGCTACGTGGCGCCTACCAACCACCATCTATAATCTCTATGCAGATATCGATTTTCTACTGTATTTCCTAAATTTATGCAAACCAGTAACGCACTACGTTTTCTACCGTACTACTTGTCATTCATATTGTCTCTTTTTCGGCTTGTTAATCGAAAATTATAAGTAACATAATGAATTCGGTTTGATAGATTTTATATTTCGTAATTATCATTCGTCCAAAGGGAATAGTAACGTACCAATCGTCTGCGTTTGTGTTATTGCGAAATTAATCGCTTGAATGAAACAGACTGTTTTTCAACCAAAATTCTTGATAATATATGCTAAAATTAATTTCAATATATTTGTTGTTCTTTACATCGTCCGATTATCTGATGTATTATCGGATAATTTGTATAGGGTAACTGTCCCAATTATTGTGCCTGTTCCTATTAGTGTTGTTTTGTATTTCGATAAGTCATAAAGAAAATTAGCATGAATAAATAAGAAAAAATATTTTTTCTTGTTAAGTTAAATTATTAATGTATACGATATCGAAGATAATATTTTATTTTTTGAATATTACAGTATTTTAAATATTTTTCAAAAGATATGAGGAATTTATATGAATCCAGTAACGTACCGCAAGATTTTAAGCTTGTACCTATTAATGTGCCCTGTATTGGAGCTGAGAACGTTATGTTATGAGTGTACATTGAAATAAATATAATTGAAATAATGATTTATGTAACTTAAACAATTAGCTTAAATTTATTACCTGTTTTAGTAACTATATGTTAAAATGAGTTAAATGTGGATAGGCATATAAAATGGGGGCACATTAGGGCCATCGGCGCATGGAGGACTCACTAATATAGGGACATGTTTTTTATTTTTATCAAAAACATTATGAAGTATTAACATTTTTTAGATTAAAAAAATATTATAAGAAAAAGAAATAGTTAAAAAACAGATATTGATTGCAAGCAGATAAAATTAAAGCTACAATATTTAATAATTACTTCAGTAATGAACAAGTTGGCTAAAAGGCATATTAATACGGAACAGTTACCCTAATTGGGTGTTTTAAGGCATTTTGTTATTTGGCCGGTAATTAGAAGGTTTCAAATATTAGGTGTTGGAATTAATTCGTAGCGTTTTACAAGTGATGGGAAGTACTTTCATTAATGTATTTTTTAATGCTCATGTGAAATAAATAACATTCTTTCATTAAAAAACGCTACGAATTAATTCCAACACCTAATAAATAAATAAAAAGTGGTATATACAGATATTGATAACAAAGACATATACCACATGTTGGATTTTCATAGCAAAAATTCATATATATTTAAAATCTTGATATAAAATTTTACATAAACGTTTTGGCCAAAATTTGGCCATCTTCAATATGCCACTAATGAATCATAAATATAAAAAAACTCTCTCTCTGTATAAAAGTCAATTAACATAACGCATATTTATGAAATTAAAAAAATGTCAATAATATATATTAAATATGTCAAAGATACACGTTAGTAAGAGTTTTAAAGTGAATGAATCTCTTCAATATTATTATTGTTTTTTTATTATATTTATGACTTTCTTTATATTTATAAATTTTTTAATTATATTTATAACTTATTAACACACTTATGACACACTGAAAATGACTAAATTTTGACCGAAACGTTTATGTAAAATTTGATATTATTAACTGAAGCTTTTAAATATATAACTTTTAGCTACGGAAATTCAGCGTGTAGTGTATGCTCTTATTATCATCATTGTTTACAATGTTTCAATAAAATAACTTCGTGTTTTAGTATCACAAAAAATTCTTTTATGCATTCTATTCGTTTTAACTTCATATAATATGTTAAACGTAAACGAGACGATCCTCTCTTGTAGAGTTTGCTATTATATATAATATTAAGAATCTTTATTTAGACCGTGAGAAACACAATCAATACTAAAATTTAAAAATGCCTATTATGATCGAAACTTGATCTTCATTGCTTTTAAATAATTCAATCTTGAATTACTAATTTATACTATATGTATACTTGCATATATGTTTGCTATCATATTGTAGACTTTTTGAACTGCTGAATTGTTTTTTTGGACTATAAACGCAATTGAAACTACTCTAGTAATCGCGAATTAAATTGACAAGCAATTTTTAATAATTTGATGCTACAATAAATCATATTATAAAGATGTTAATATGTTGAAAACTATTAATAAAAAATATGGTATATATGCAAGTACATATATAATATAAATTAGTAATTCAAGATTGAATTATTTAAAAGCAATGAAGATCCAACTTCGACCGTAATAGGCATTTGTAAATTTCTAGTATTGCTATTATATGTTTAAACGAAAATACATTTACAGGTATATTTAGCATATCTATCTATGAAAAACGTCTTTTTGAATATTTTCATGTTTTTATAATAAACGTTTATTTCTTTATTATCAGTTTAAAAAAATCAGAAATTTTTTGGGGTGTAAAAAAAACGTTTGAGTGTAGTAAAAACGGAAAAAATACGTATATAAAATAACATTAAAACAGTGTATTTGGACAAATGTTTCTGATAAATTAATATGCTAATTCAACGAGTAAATCTTTACGTCGGCTTATATATATAACGGCTTTAAAGTGTTGCACTTTAAAATGTTAAACTATAAGAAAATGCAAAAAAAATCGATTTTTAATTTTATGAAAAAACAAGTTAAAATATTCGACAAGATTTTCATAGAAGGTTAAATATACGTGTAAATATTATATATTCTCATTTAAATATGTAATACCAGGTCCTGATTTAAAATACTAAAATAATAAAATATATTCAGAAAAACGTTTTTAATAAATGGATATACTAATTATACGTATAAATGTTTACAAGTAAACGTTTTTCTGAAAATGAATATAAACAGATAAACATTTCATGTTTACACATATCATAAAACGGAATAAAATCAGAGTTCTACTCTTCTGCAGGATCTATGATTTATGGATCTGAAGAGTTATGCGAAACGTATAGATTTATTATTAAGCCAACACAAATTACCAAAACAAATTGATTGTGAGTAAGAACACACTGTGAGAAATTTATAATATAAGTGAATCTCAAAACGCTTATATTCAGTAACTGCGCATCATTTTGCAATTGTTAAACAAAAATTAAAAAATTGCGAGTGTGTACTGAATTGAGAAGCACAAGACGGGGAAATAAAACGAAAATGTTGTTTCTCAAACTTCCCTTAAAGAAAAACTGACAAACATGTCGACGATTTCAATTTTGATATTTTCGGAGGTTGTATTTGGAATGGAAAAAAACAGCGAATGTCCTAGATATTGTAGATATTACTGGCTTTTGAATCGGACTGATTCGAGAGATAGTAATACCTGTAGTATCTAGAGGCGAACTAGGTAGATTTCGGAATATTGCTTATAAAGAAATTGTGAAGTCGCTTTGTTTGTATGTAATAACGTAAAAGGTCGACAGACATACATGGCTGGAAAGTTCGTCAAATTAATAAATATATTAGGTGTTGGAATTAATTCGTAGCGTTTTTAATGAAAGAATGTTATTTATTTCACATGAGCATTAAAAAATACATTAATGAAAGTACTTCCCATCACTTGTAAAACGCTACGAATTAATTCCAACACCTAATATATTTCTTCCAAATTCTTTCAATCCCACTTGCAATTTTCTTTGTTCTTTTTCAAGTACAATTTATCCTTATCGAACGACAACACAACTTGAGATGAAATGGTTACGTTGCCCGCGACTTCAAATACGATGCTTTATTTCGCATTGATATATTAAAGAAAGATCTGGTTTCATTAATTGTAAATCTGCTAGATTCAACCAGTATGTTTATTTGAATCAAAATTCTTGTAAGAATTACCAGAAGATCATTTTTTAATGAAATCTAATACTATTTGCTATCTCTTGTAAAAACCATAGAGCAATCCTTATGGTATTACATTTTGAATTTTTAAAGATACATACTTTAATAACCTTAGTTTGTCTTTTATGTTTTATTAGTTAACATCAATAAAATGTGCAGCGTTGTTGCAAATACATAAAAAACAACTGACACTTGGAAAATAAATGCTCAGGATTGGCAAGTAACGCGTTATTTGTAACGTCGTTACCGTTACAAGTTACTTTTTTCGGTAACGAATGTATAACGACGTTACATTTTCTTCTGAGTAATGTTCATGGTAACGCAATTACATTTTTGGGATAACGGTAACGATTTCACTAATTACTTTCATCATTACTTTATTTCTAACTACATAAAAGTTTAGTCGTAATTAAAGAAAAGCCCTAGAAAACAGAAATGAAACATTAACGGTCTGATTAGTTGTCACGACGCCTTTTTTTCATTCACAATTTACACGTATAGACTAATTCAGATATAATTTTTACAGTAATATATTAAATATATATATACAGTATATTTAATTTCTTAAAATAAAACTTTTTCTGTGTCATATCTTACAAATTAAATATATGTATATAATGCAGATTACAAACAATATTATTTTTTTATTATAATATAATTTTACCCTTAGAGTATTCATGATGAGTTATTCGTATCTTGTTTCTCTTCTTCGAAATACTGCACCTGGCTAAATAATTCTTTCTACCCTTTCTTTTTTTTTAAATATGTAACTTCATAAATGTTTTTTAAAGATATTAGAATATATATATAAGAATATTATGTGATATGAGCAGCATCTATTTCATTCATAAAATAACGCACAATGTTTATTATGGGCATATATTTTTTGAGTTCTATTCCTCTAATAAAAAATAAAATTTTCACATCATTTTTACATTTACCGAAAAAAATCTGCACATAATATTTTATTAGTGTTAAGAAAAAAATAATATTTATAAAAAATTATATAATAATATTTTATTAGTGTTAAGAAAAAAAAGTAACGAAAAAGTAACGATTCGTTATATTTTGAGTAACGATAGCGGTAACGAGTTACTTTTCTAAATTAATAGCGAGTAAGGAGAATGAGTTATTTTTTAGGAAAAAGAACGGTAACGGTAACAAATTATTTTTATGAGGTAACGTTACCAACCCTGCGTCTTCAAGCCCAATAATTTTGGGAATGGTAAAGAATGCACTAGCAGTTTTTTTTTTTGTAAGAGATTTAGTACTGAAGAATACTGAAACTTTTATTTATATTCAATATTGCCCGAATGCAGTAGATACACAACATCACACACTACATAATTCACATGAAATAAAATTACATAAAATAGAATCTTACTATGCCTTTTATATCATTTTGAATTATAAGATATTGATCTTCAGTGTTTTGTGTACAGAGCAATACTGAATAAAAATAGAAGTTTCAGTATTCTTCAGTACTGAATCTCTTATGAAAAAAAAAACTGTTAGCTTATGGTAGTGCATAGTAATAACACTATTAACATTTAATAGTGTTACTACTGATATGTAGTGGTATCACTGTTGAACCACTGCTACTAGCGTTTAACACTATTGCAATACAGCAACTGCTAATGTACACTATTTTTAGTAATATCACTACTGCAGTAATCTTTAACATTATTAGAACTAACAGTAATACTAGTAGTCGTATTCAGCACTACTGCAGTAGGTACTACTATTGTAGGTACTACCAATGTATATACTACTTGTATTCGCTGCTACAGTGACATTAACAGTGTTCATCACTATTGTAGTAATGATATTATTAATATTTAGTTCTAAAGGGTGTCTCAAAATGACCTGACATTTTAATTTTTTTGTATTAATAAAACATATTATTTATTTGAAAAGTACACATGTTTTTAGTTTAATATAAAGTACAAACATGGAGGTTATATGTGGAACACAATATCCGATAAATGCCGCCTCGACTCTGTTTGCAAACGTTCATTCTTTTGACAAAATTTTCAAAGACATTTTGGCATAATTGCGGACTAATTTCATTAATGGTACGTCTAATTTCTTCCTTCAACTCCGGAATGGTCTGTGGGTCATTGGCATACACTTTTCCTTTTAGAAAACCCCAAAGAAAGAAGTCCAATGGCGTCAAATCGCACGATCTTGGTGACCAATTCACATCGCCGCGGCGCGAAATAACACGACCATGAAACACAATTTGAAACACAATCACAATTTCTATGCGTTGCTCGATCGTGTAATTCTCCATGACTAAACCTCAATACTTCCTGATGCCAGTTGTTAAAGATTAGTACGTTACGTTCGCTGCAAAAAAAATGGCGCGCAATTTAAAATGTCAGATCATTTTGAGACACCCTTTACTATAGTATTCTTATTATAGGGAAGAGTGGAGTAAATCGAAATTTGCAGCTTTTGCTTTCTATAAAGTGTAAATAAAGTTCGATCATAAAACCGAAGGTACTGTTAGAAAGATTATTTAATTCCCTTCATTTTTGCTTAAGATCATTTTGACGCACCTATCATCTGTGTTAAACTATTATGGAAAATGTAAAAATGTTTTTCTGATCCGGAATTGAAATCATTGGTTCCAAATCAGACACTTCTATTTTTATGGATTTTTAGATAGAATTTTAAAATATTTTAATGTATTTTTGTTAAGTATTGACTAAAAATGAATAATTTAACAGTCAAAGATAAAAATTTTATTTAAAAAAAAAAAGTTTATATTTTATCAGAATTAAAATCAATAAAACTCAATTAATCTGAGTTTGATGACTCATGACATTTTACTGATTTAATTCCTTGGATTAAGATCTGGTTGACCGATCACCAGTATTATAACCAAGCCTATAAATCTTTTGTACTGTTCGATTTGGACACGGGTCCTTTCGAACTTTGGATAAAATTTTACAATAAATAAACCCCAAAAGTGCTTACAAAACTTGATATTTTTGAATTCTACATTCTTCAATTATCTTAAATCAATTACTTTTAAAATGTTTAACATTTTTTAAATAATGATTTACAAGAAAATTTCCTTTTTTAAAAAAAATTTTCGCACGATAACTGAAAATACATATTTGTGTCTATTCTATGAATGTTATAACAGAGAACTGTCAAACTTCCGTAGATCCCATATGTTCGTGGCAATTGAATAATCAGCGTGCACAAATATATGAGAGAGGTGTAACAGAGACCTAACGTAAAAAGAAAAAGTAATTAATTTTAATTGTCATTGATATCTACATACTATATATTGACAAGTCAGGTTGCGAACGACTGTCTACATTACTTGTATATTATAAACAAAACAGGTACGTCAAATATGTTGCTGCGCTTTCTCATTTTAATGTATTGTTACACTTTATATGCCTTTCGTACTTTAAGTCTATTATAATTGTAAGAAATTCCCATACAACAGTTTTAAAAAATGTCCAAAGGACGTCTACATCATAAGGATGTTTTCAATATGCCGTTAGGAGAACTGTGTTCTATGGGACTTTTTAAATAAAGATACTTAAAAAATTATTTTGATTTCACTTCTTTTTTTATGATATTATTTTTGATTTTTTTTGCAAAATACACTTGACGTCTTTTTTTTACACTTTTAATTTTTATTTCTGTGGATTTTACGAATTTTTGCTAAGTTTTTTTTGTTATTAGTAATAATACATTTCGTATTCATATTCAAAAGATAATATTATATTAGGTTGGTGCATATGAAATGTCGGATTTTTAAGTGAATATATAAAACTGCATATCTTTTTTCAAAAGCTGTTTATTTAATCAAAATATGCTTCATTTGTTTCAATACACTTTTCCCAACGAGATTTTAATGCATAGATGCCTGTCTTAAAGAAATTCTGATCTTTAGAATCAATAAACTCTGATATGGAATTTTTCAATCTTCATTTTCTGTCTTCATTTTCATACTGTTTAGCTCGTAAAAACTGTTCTAAATGTTTAAAAAAATGAAAGTCGGTTGGCGAAAGATCCGGTGAATAAGCTAGGTGCTGCATATTTTAATTCATTTAATTTCGCAATTATTTTGTACGACGTATGCGGCCGAACGTTGTCGTGGAGAAGTATTGGGCCATGCCGATTAACAAGTGATGGGTGTATAATTTTCAATTTTTCATGCATTTCATCAATGTACTGGCAATACTTTTCGGCTGTAATTGTCTCCCCAGTTCGAAGGAATGAGTAAT
>NW_011627036.1:90809-101463 GCF_000204515.1 Acromyrmex echinatior
AGCCACAAGCCTCATTCCTATCAAGCCACCGAACACACCTTTTCCTATTGTCGTAAAGAACCCATTTTTCATCACAAGTAATAATCCGATCGAAAAATGGCTCTCGATGAAATCGGGTTAGTAATGATGAGCATACGTTCAATCGATCCAACTTATTTCGCTCGGTTAGTTCGTGCGGTATCCATTTATCCATTTTTTTCACTTTGCCAATTTCAGAAAGGTGTCGCAATATCATTATATGGTCAACTTTCATTCTGGTAGCAAGTTCCCTTATAGATACAGTTGGATTCGTTTCCACCAATGCTTTCAGAGCATCATTTTTTACAGACGTTTTGGGTCTTCCACGCGATTCATTTTGTAGAGAAAAATCACCGAAATTTTTCAAACCAACGCTGCACTTTTCGATCATTAACAGTATTCTCCCCAAATGCCTAGTTTATATTGCGTGCAGCTTTTGCAGCATTATTACCAAGTTTATACTCATATAAAAAAATTACATGAATATCGGTTGAATTCATATCCTTGCGAAATTCAAAACAAATAACGAAATGGAACACTTTTGAGAAAATCTTCTTTGTTGAATTGTAACTCTGGCAATGGACAATACGACTATAAACGAGGTTATTTAAGGCCAAAAACAAAAGCATAACGAAAACAGGGAGACAAACGTTCATATGTAAAGAAAATCTGACATTTCATATGCACCAACCTAATATATGACAGCCCGGAAAAAATTCTTTATGTATAATTATATACAAAGTTACATATAATTGTGTATGAGCAATTTTTTTATATTTCTTCAAACTTATTTTTTTTCTAAAACGAATACTGTGAAAATTATTCCTTTAATTATTTTATATGTTTTCACATTACTATTATTATTTCTGTTACATTAAAAAATAATTTTACAAAAAAAAGAGGGATATATGAACATATAATATATGGACATATTTTATATATAATTGTATATGTTTATGAATATTTATGTATGTTTATACATATTTATACATATTTAAAAATTGTTAATGGATGACAATTTCAAATTAATGTTACTAGATATTGTATCTCTCGTGACTAACATTTTATTAGACATGGCTATCGATTATGTGAATAAAAATTGGAAATTTTTAAATCTCTTTTTTTAAATCTCAAAAAATGTGACTTACCTAAGACAGAATTCCTGATTGCGCGATAATCCGGAATTCATTCTAGATTCAACATATTTCACATTCAACAATTTATAAATTTCGGCATGCCCAATGGGGTTTCCGTTGTCGCCCATCATTGCAGACCTAGTAATGCAAAAATGAGAGAAAACGTCATTGTTGTCTTATAATAGTCAGTTTCTTTTCTATTATTCGGTTCGTTGATGATCTATTTTCTTCTTCTGAAATTAATTCGTTTTGATTGTTTTAATTCTTTTTACTCACGCCTCCAATTTATATTAGAAGTAGGCTCATTAGTAGATTTATTAAACTTCCTTGACGTCACAATCATAATGAAAAGAAAATATTTAATTATTTGATTGGCATCAAAAGCCAACTTTTTCGGAAAGGTTTTTAAATTATTTTTCGAATCATCCTGTCACTCAGAAAAGAGGGATAATTTCTAGTTTGGTTAACAGAGCTTTATCACAATATATACAGTAGCGCAACTCTTCTGATTTTATGTTGATTGTGCAAAATGAAGTGCACATGCGCGAAATAAGTAAGTTGACCAGTAACGCCATCTGAACTTCTATCTCACTTTTTTCTTTTTCCGTTCTTTCTCTCAAGGCCATTTAAATGTTAAAGTAACTGAAATATGGATCAAAGAAAGAGATAAAAGAAAAGCATGATTAATTTCGTTTAATTAATTTAATTTAGTTCATTGTGAAGTGTTATGAGAAAGACTACATGTTAACAGAGTAATAGACATAAAATATAATACAATGGATTGTAGTAGACAGAAATATACAATAAAATACAATAGAATAGTCATTAGTAGCTTGCAAATGATTAGACATCAGCAAAATTGCTGTTACAAAGCCCACCAGCAACAAAATCGAAAATAAGACAACAATGCAATGAGAAGTAAACCATTAACTGAAATCACACACACACACACACACACACACACACACACACACACACACACACACACACGCACCATACCTGCAAACACACCATACCTGCAAACACACCATACCTGCAAACACACCAATTTCGTCAGTCTTGCTTAAATACTGAGTGATATGTACAATTGCTGGATTGCTTTCGTTTTAGCTAGAAATCTGCGTTTCATGTGATGCAATTCTAATAATTTACTAAAACGCAAGCGGGAATAGCGGGATCTAGCAGGAAAATAAGCATCATATGCCGCAGTCGTTAATTAAAATATTTTTACAGTATAATATTTGTATAATAACATTTATATCATTTTATATTTTCTTATTTTTATATTTTTTTTTATTTTGCAATGCATTACAATTATAAATCTATGTCTTTTAATTTTATTATATTTGGATTAAAAAATATACTTTGATGTACAAACGACCTACAGAGAGAGAGAGAGAGAGAGAGAGAGAGAGAGAGAGAGAGAGAGAGAGAGAGGGGGGGGGGGGGGGGGGGGGAGGCGGAGACTACTGTATATACTGTTGTCTGATTCGGAATTTTTTATCAAAAAAATCTTACTTATTGAGAATGATTATCCCAAGATTCATTTTTGATGCAATCAATGATAGAATTAGAAACATACAGCGTGAAGGAGCAGCGCTACATTATTGTAAAAATAAAAATGAGGAGAATGAAATGTTACTACATCATGGTTTATTGTACCATTTATTTCATCGATAATCGGTAAATTTAATAAATTTAATAGAGAGGACATCAAAGTTTCATATTATAACTCAAATAAATTGAATAAATTTATCAAAGTGCAAAAGGATACCAGACAAAGAACAATGAACAATGTATTTGGTTGGCAAGGAAGTAATTTCGTTTTTTTAGCTCAGTTGTATATACAATATCTTCGTCAATAATGAATGAAATTTAAATTTTAAAGGGTTTTAAAGCTTGAAATCTCTACTTTTAAAAACTTACTACATTTTTTAAGTTTATATGAGTGTGGTAATTTTTACATACCAAAAATTACGAGCTGAAAAAAGAAAAATTTTCTTCTCCTTTTGTGGGTTTGTAACGTGCCTAAAACAAATTTGAGAAAATTTTTTACCTATCGTGAAAGCTTGATAATTAAAATATTCTTACGATTTTTGTTTACTGAGTTATCGCGGATTAAATAAAAGAATCATTTTGATTTTAATTGCTCATAACTCCGTTAAAAATTGTCGCATCGCAATTTAAAAAAGAGATTCTTAAGCTGAAATTTTACTCTATCAAGATATATTTATATTGGTTGGTAAGAAAGTAATTGCGATTTTTATTGATAGATGTCTTTAAAAAAAACGCAATTACTTTCTTGCCAACAATAGTATACAAAATATTT
Organism: Acromyrmex echinatior; assembly: GCF_000204515.1. Next base: position 94,293 of record NW_011627036.1, read on the forward strand.
CAACGTAGTATACAATATAGTAGACAATGTAGTATACAAAATGTTTTAAAAAACAATGTAGTATACAAAATCATGTGCAACAATTGTGATGCATTATATATCGGACAAACGGATAGACAACTTAAAACTAGAATTGCAGAATACTGCAATCATATTCATTGGAATACATCTACCTGTTACTGAATATAGAATGTAGATGACACATGATTTTGACTACAACAACATCCAGATATTAGAACCGTGTTACAATAAATGCTTAATTTCCGAGATGTTAAATATCAAAAAGCAGAAAATAGCAGTCGCAATATTTAAACAGACACCGAGAGTGTCTTTACAAAGCGTATTCATCTATTATAAACAAAATTTGACATTGTTCTTATCGAGTCGTTTTGTCAATCTATTAATCGTTCCTCGACAAAACAGATAGTGACAGTCTGTCGTGCCGCTAACATAACGTTCAAATAATTTCTTTGGATGATTTGATCTTTGCACAAAATTAATTTTGTTATCATAGTAGGCTGCTGGAAAAGTTTCTGTAAACAACGAAAAAAAACATGTAAAATTCGGTAAATGGCTTTATTGTTTTTCGAAGTATTCGCGTTTAAGATCGACATTTTTGCGTACGCTCTAACCAATTTTCGAAGCATTTTTTCCACTCTAAGGCTGTAACCTCAGAAATCAGTGTACGAAATGTTTCAACAGCTGCTTCAGGCGACTCAAATCGCTCATCACGCATCTTCTTTTTAATGTTTGGGAACAAAAAGAAGTCATTAGGTGATAAATCAGGTGAATACAGGACAATGAGTTATCAATTCGACATTTTTACTGGATAAAAAATCAACGATTTGACATGCTATGTGACAACTAGCGTTGTCATGATGAAGGATGATACGATTTCGGTTTGTTCTACGCAATTCATTTATGACTTCTGGCAAAAAAATTGTTGTATACCAATCAATATTTATTACAGTCCTTCGATCCTCTAAAGCCACGGTTGCCACATGTCCTGTATAACTGAAGAAACAAGCAATAATTTGCTTGGTAGCACTGCGTGAACGAACAACTTTTGTTGGTTTCGGTTCATTTTGAAATAACCAAACAGTGGATTGTCGTTTACTTTCGGGCTCATACAAATAGATCCATATTTCGTCCCCAGTAACGATGTTGTAGACCAAATTTGACCGACCTCGATTGAATTTCTTGAGCATTTCTTTGCTCCATTTAACACGAACCTGTTTTTGAGCTTCGGCCAATTATGTGAGATCCAACGACTGCAAAGTTTCCATACGCTCAAGTGATCATGCAAAATTGTATGCATTGCTTTCATGTCAATGTCTAAGGATGTCTGAATCTCGCGGTATGTCATACGTCTCGCTCAATCATTTCACGTACAGCATCAACATTAGTAGCAACAACAGACGTGGATGGACGACCTTCACGGAATTCGTCACAAAGAAAGGTACATCCACGCTGGAATTCGGCAAACAAATTATAAACAGTCCTATTGAATGGTGCTTCCCCAAAAATGGTTATCCCCAAAAACCAAATGAAGTCGATCGATGCATTGTTTCGGAGTTAAATTACATTTGTAATCATAAAAAATCATTGCCCGAAAATTTTCACGCGAAATTTCCATTTTCTCACAAAATAACTTCTTTTAAAATATTATGCAAACAAAACTAGTGGGCTTGAGTATAAACTGTTAAAATTACTGAATTATAGGTTAAAAACATCTAATTTTACGGATATGATAGTAGCAGAACATTGGTGCCACTGAAAGTAAAGGGTGTTTCAAAATGATCTGACATTTTAAATTGCGCGCCATTTTTTTTGCAGCGAACGTAACGTACCTTTAACAACTGGCATCAGGAAATATTGAGGTTTAATCATGGAGAATTACACGGTCGAGCAACGCATAGAAATTGTGAAAATCCACTACAAATATAATAAACATTTTGCAGAGACGGTTCGAAGTTTCATGGTCGTGTTATTTCGCGCCGCGGCGATGTGAATTGGCCACCAAGATCGTGCGATTTGACGCCATTGGACTTCTTTCTTTGGGGTTTTCTGAAAGGAAAAGTGTATGCCAATGATCCACAGACCATTCCGGAGTTGAAGGAAGAAATTAGACGTACCATTAATGAAATTAGTCCGCAATTATGCCAAAATGTCATTGAAAATTTTGTCAAAAGAATGAACGTTTGCAAACAGAGTCGAGGCGGCCATTTATCGGATATTGTGTTCCACATATAACCTCCATGTTTGTACTTTATATTAAACTAAAAACATGTGTACTTTTCAAATAAATAATATGTTTTATTAATATATTAAAATGTCAGGTCATTTTGAGACACCCTTTATTAGATTGTAGAAACTTTTCTAGCAGCCTACGTACTAACTGTGAAGTACGAGGGCAAGTCAATAAGTTTTTAGGAAAACAAAATACATTTTTTTTGATCGATTCATTTTTATTTCTCAACATAGTCTCCTTTCAGCTCGATACACTTGATCCAACGATTCTCCAACTTTTTCAAGCCGTCCGAATAATATGATTTGTCTAACCCTTCAAAACAAGCTTCTGTTTCGGTGATGAGCTGCTCTTTGGTGGTGAATCTCTTTCCTCCGAATCATTTCTTCAGGTTTGGAAACAGGAAATAGTCGTAGGGGGCTAAATCTGGCGAATATGCTGGATGGAGAAGCAATTCGTTGCGGAATTTGTTGAATTTGGCCATCGGTGTCAGGCACGTGTGAACCCGTGAAGAGCACTTTCTTCTTCGCCAAATGGGGACGTTTTTTTTTTAAAATGTTGTTGAAACAGTCCAATAAGGCTGCATAGTAATCGCTATAGATCGTTTGCTTCGACAGAAGGTAATCGATATGTATGATCACGACGGCCCATACTTGAGCGGTGGCGGTGGCGACGCGCAGGAAGAAGAAAGGAGCGCTTCGTCGCCGCTCGAATATGGACCGTCCTACGAATTCGCGCGGCGCGGTTTAACTGCATATTGGCTTAGATGTTTCCTTTTCTAATTCGAAAATTACAGCGAGTATCTCAAAATGGTATAAGAATTTTTTGTTCCCTTTGATCCATTCTTTGCCCCCAATGTGGCCTCGACTCATCTTAAGAGACACCCTGTATACAGTCGCAAACGCTGGTGCAGATATGCTATGAACATTATCCAACTCGGCTTTGATTTTTTTCGGCGTTAAATCTTTCATATGTAGATATTTGATTACTGCAAGAAACTCGTTTTTTTCCATTTTGCAAAAAATACAAAGATTGTTCGTTTTAATCGTCTAGAAATGAAATTACGCGATGAATTCCGCTCAAAATTTGACAGTAATGAGCTGAAAGATGCTACTTGTCAAAAAGTAATGTGACTGCGAATGCCCTCTGACAGATTTTCTAAGAACTTACTGACTTGCGTATATTTATCGTCACTATCTGACTGACGTATTTTTCATTATATTCTATATAATTTTACATAATGATTTGGACGAAGTATTTATCCCATGAAACGATAATTGCGATCATGGTGAGTGTTTCATCGAGATGATGTTGTTGCTTACATTTTACAGAATATAAAAAAGATAATTTTTCTAAAGAATTTTATTTTATCAAGTTATTTATTTATTTATTTATTGATGAATGAATTTGTCTTTTTGATCAGAACATCGTGAAATTCTTTAACAATCGATCATCAAATCGTTTGTGAGTAACTGGCATCTTCTATGTAATGTTCATCGAGATCGCTACATAAATTGGAACATTACATCATGATTTTTATCTCTTTAACGATGGTAAGGTAAATTAATGTAAGGTGTGAAGATGATCATATCTGAAGATGACTCAATATAAGAGCCGAAACATGTAATGATATCTCTGTTTATTTTTATACGTTTACATTTAAACAAATCGACTCTTATTTGCCTGTTTTATCATTATATTGTTATACATATTCATCTATGAAAAATTTTTTACTGAGAGATACGGGAGAGATATAAAAAAGGTGCGAGAGCTGCGAAAAAAGTGCATAAGAAGTGTAGGAAAAATGCAGAAAATAAATACAAAAAAGTGCAGAAGAGGTGCAGAAGAAGATATAGAAAAAGTGTATAAAGTGCAGAAAAGTGGATAGTATAGATAATATAAATAGATAGAAATAAATAAAATACATAGATAGGTAAATAGGCTATAAACGTATATAGATAAATAGATAATGTGTATAAGTAAATAGATAACGCAGATAAGCAAATAAGCAGATAAATAACATAATTAGGTATATATAAATATAATGACAAGTCTCATTTATTGCTGAACTGACGATGCAATACATACTTTATTTCGATGTTTATTAATAGTTCATGAGCATGCACGCCCGCAGCAATGCTATTTAGCTTCGAGCTGTATGTATAGTAAGAGATTTTTTTATATATGGTTTATATATAGCTATATATAGGATCCCATAATTCATTCGACAATGCTCATGAGCAGATAGAGCGGACTGAATCGAAAAGTCCTCTATCATTTTACAATTTTTGCAATAGTTATATTAATAACAAGATATATATTTACTAAAAATCGCAGAATATATTGATTTTTAATAATTTTTTACTCAAATATTATCAACTTTACAGAAAAACAAGAGACAAAAATTGTTTATTTTTTTCTCATAACGTTCTAAAAATTTTTTCAGAATTTTTTAATACCGTATTTTCTCATGTTGTAAAAATAAGAAAATGCAGTACTAAAAAGATGATTTGATAAAAAATTCTGAAAAAAATTTTTAGAGTTTTATGAGAAGAAAATAAATAATTTTTGTCTGTTGCTGTTTTTCTGTAAATTTGATAGTATTTAAGTCAAAATTATTAAAGATCAATTTTTGGCAATCTTTAGTAATTAATATTAGAGATACATCGGATATCCGGAAAGTATCCGGTATTTGGCATTATCCGGCACTTTTTTACTATCTGACCGGATAGTCGGATATGATTAGTATCCGAGAATATATTCGTTGAAATTTAATATCATTAAATTGATTTTTTCTTATACAAATGTTCTAGAAATAAATATGCATATTTATGATTTCTTATATATTGTATAATATATTGTATATATTGTTGCTATATCTTTTACATATTGTTGCAAAAAAACAATTTCTTTTTCTATAGGTTTTTTCTTTTTTAAAAGCATTTTCTCTGAATCCGGTCGGATATCCGGAAAATGTCGGATATTCGATTCGAAGAAATTATCTTTTTGGATATCCAATGTTACATTTTGTCTGGATATCCGATATCCGGTATCCGATAATTTTACAATCCGGTGCATCCCTAATTAATATCTTGTTAACTATTGCGAAAATTGCAAAAAGATAGAGGACTTTTCAACTCAGTTTAGTCCGCTCTACCTGTCTACGTTGTCGGATAAAGTACGGGACATCTTGTATATAACCATATAAAAAATATATAATTATATGTAATTTCCTAGTCAGAAATGATAATGGAATCGACATCGAATTGACGTCGATTTGATGTCGATTCCATTATCATTTCTAATTGGGTTATTATATAATTACAAGGTGACCATTAGGATTATGTTGAAAACTGTTATATCTTCCTTTTTTGTTTGTTTTTCTGATTAAGGTTGAGTACTTGTTAATTTCATTTGAGCTTTTGTTGTACCAGCTAGTTTATGAGTGTCTATAGCATGAATGCATTAACAATCAAAGGGAAAATCAAAGGGAAATCAAAGGAATAATCAAAGGGAAAAAATAAGTAAAATTTCTTTGAAAAAAATTAAGAAAAATTTCTTTGAAAAAAATTATTTATTATAAAATTATCTTTATTCACCTACATTAATATTTAAAAAAATAATTGTTTTTTTTTAAAGGAATTTTTTAAAATTTCTGAATATTTAAGTTTAAATAAATTTGTAAAAGATATTAATGAATGAATAGAGGTAATTTTATTATAAAACTTTTGTACAAAACATTTTTTGGTATCTTGAATGGTTTCAAGCTAGATATAAAAAAAAATAACAAAATATCGCTTTATCTATAAAGAATGACTTAATCTCTTAAAATCATATTTTTTCGCATTAATTAATATTTTTTAATTCGTCTACTTAAGTAGCTTATATGTATACAAAGTTTCATTGAAATCATATGAAGTTTCAGAAAATCAAAATTGGATGCTTTGCGAAGTTTGTCTTGTAAGTGTACTTTGTTAAATCATTCATTGAAGAGAAAATTTATTTTTTCGATTTTTAATTTTACCGTCATAACTCCCATAAAAAATTTTTTTTCAGATATATCGTTTTGCGAAATTCATTTTTACATCACTGTTAACTTATGGTAAAATTTTAACCAGTGCGAAGCAGCATACTATACTTATTACTTGCTACGCCCATTATATCAAAATTGAACTTAAAGTAAGTGTAACTTAAAGTAAGCATAACTCTGTAAAATGGTCGCATTTAAAAGTTTTTTTTCATTTTCAAGGGTAAAGTTTGTACTTCAAGAAGCTTTCGATAAATTTTTAATTTATCTTTATTTCCACTTACCATCTTTTCTAAAGTAAGGACGTGTTACATCTTCCAAAATTACATAGTTTGGACGCTATGGGGTGCAATGAATTTTTTTCGCAAATATCATGATAATCACGGTAAAATATGGATTTTTTTTTGCAAATTGAAAAATAAAGCTTTGTATGACTTTTTGTTGCCGAAATACGGTACAAAGTTAGCTATGCATCTTTGTTCTACCTGTAACATTAATATACTCTATATTAATTAGCACTGACAGATACGCACCAAAAAGAAGTTGCTGCTCGGCTTTTGCACATTATATGCATACATGCATATGTGTATGCGTGGACGTTGCGATTGACGCGTGAGTACGTTTACACTTCAAAATCTTGTACTCAATCGTCTTTGAATGATTTCTTGCAAACACATGTATATTGATACAAGCTTTAATTGTAGCCTGAGAAATTTTTTATCATATTCGGTGCTACTTCTAGTTTCTAAAGATTCATTAGCAGTCTTTCTAAACTTTACAGCTTTTTCCCATCATTTCACACACACGAACGATAACGAGTAAGTAAATTTAAATTAAAATAGTTTAAACTGAAGTAAGCACTACCTCAAGTGTTAATATTTATATATATATATATA
>NW_011627036.1:115279-132420 GCF_000204515.1 Acromyrmex echinatior
CTTGTTTGTGACCCTTTCAACTACGCTCCATACTTAATAATCCAAGAGATTTAAATCTGGGCTGTTGGGAAACCAGAATGGGAGTCGAGACGAGCAATTCGGCTTGTCCTGGCAGCATCTGTCGTATCTTTAATGTGTACGATTTGTATCGAAGGTCCTCCTCGGCAATTTGACGGATTGTTGACTCGCTTACACCAACAATCGATGCTAATTTCGTAACAATTGCCCTGGGTCATCCGAAATCAGTGCTTGAGTCCTTTCAACGACTGCGAGGGTCCTCGCGGTGCGTTCTTTCGAGTGACTCTTCCTTGCTGGCATACTGGAATCTTTGTTGAATTATTTTAAATATATTGGGTTATCTAAAAAGTATCCGCGGTTTTTGTCACTAGATGTGTGTTGATGGTCATATATCTAATGACAAAGTACCGCAGATACTTTTTAGATGACCCAATATTTTGCCACAACGTCATAAACGATTGATCTCGGATATCCAAAGAATCGAATTATTTCCGTTGCTGAGCGCTCAGCGCGAAGGCCTTTGATGATCGCTGGTTCTTCGATTATATTGGGTCATTTAAAAACCGCGGATGCTTTTTAGATGACCCAATACTTCGCACTTGATTTCAATATCGCGGCCATTTTGAGAATATGACTATTTACTAGAAGCATCAGGTTTTTTCGGACACTAACAACTTCTGGCGGAGGCACAATATAGCAGAAAACATTTAAATTGAAATTTGTCCGGATTTTGATGACACACCCTGTATAAACTAACAGAATAATGTGGATATTGATTTTTCTATCGTTATTACATATGTTTGTTTATACAAAAATTTCGATTTTTTTTCATAAAATCAGCGCATTACATCTTCCAAAGACTGTATCTTGGAAATTATTCATCGGACGAGGTTTAAAAAAAATCTCATTTTAAAGATAATTTTATAAGTTTCCGCATAATTTCTATACATTTTTCGCCTCAGATAAGTCAGAAATAAGTTATTTACAAACATGTACTCGGAAACACATATAATAAACATTTTTCAGCTGTATCTTAGTAATTATTATTAACTGTATACAAATCATTAAAAAATCAAAATGTAGAAAATTTAATCTTTCATTTTGATAAGAACTATTTTTTTTGTAGGAGTAACTGTATATAAGATATTTCCGATACATGTACGAGGAAATGTTCTCAACTTCATAATCGCAAATCAAAATGTCTAAAAAAAATATCTCTGGAACTAGCAATCTAGTCGTATGATATTCAATAAAAAATCAGTAAATAATTAAATACTTTTTCGATTTTGTCATATGTGTTTTGTACGTAGATGCAGAAAAAAATTTGAGATATTTGAGAAAATACAACAAAGAGTGATTGAAAAAAGGTGGTTTTTTTCGCTCTCAATTTTTTTGGACTGAACTGTGTGCTAAATGATACAATGAGATATGAATTGCAAAGAAGTTTCAGGTTGAGATGGCAATTGTTATCATAGCTGGAGAGACACGTATTACGAAAATTCGTTTTTTTTTTACATTCAAAACAAATTAATTTACAAAATCATCAGAATAAGTATGATATTCAGTTAATCTTGTCTTCATTGGAAGTGGTTGCACTTGTACACAGTTCAATTGCACACATCACTCATATCGGCCAGTTCGTAGTAATTTTCAACTGTTTTAATGAAATTATATTATTTCAAATTAATCAGTTAGCGATATGGGCAATTGATATACATCCGGCTGGATCAACCTTCTTAAAATAACGGATCTCGCAGATCCATGATAATTCGAGAATGGACTTTGATTCTACCCCTCTCAGCTCTGATAATAACTGTCACCTCAACTTCAAACTTCTCTGTAATTAATGTCTCAATATAAAATTTGGGACACAGTTCAGTTCCAAAATCGAGGGCCATAAAAAGCGATTTTTTCGATTACTGTACGTAACATTCACGAAAATAAGATATCCTTTAAAAAAAATCTATCTCGGGAATTGTTGGTCGCACGAGATCCATTAAAAAATAAAATTGTGGGAAATTTTATCAGCTTTAATTTCGAACTGAACATTAATTTCCATACAATAGTTGAGATATTTGCAAAAAAAAACCTGGCAGAAAACCTGGCTGTTGATTTTATGCAACATTTTTTTAAGATGGCTTCATGGCCAGGCATGCCCTCATAGAAGATAAATTTTTATATATTAAAAACAACACTATTACAGACCTCTATGCAAAAATTCAGCTTGCAGCAATTTTTTTCTTTTTAACTCCGGTTTTCCTGGGCTAAAAGATCTATATCAAAATATTTTTTATAAATATGTAATTACCTGAAAAGTGGTCTGTGTGAAAGTAACTTAAATACTAATGGTGATGATATCTGATAAGGGATGTTAGCAACGCACAAATCAAAAAATGGTAGATCTGATTTTAATACATCTCCATACACTATTTGTAACTTTGATTGATGTATAGTTCCTTGAACACGCTTTTGTAATTCTGCTATCATTCTTGGATCAATTTCGCACGCTACTACTTTTTTTGCTTTTTCAAGCATTTTTACAGTCATATTGCCTGTACCAGGACCTATCTCCAATACAACATCAGTCGGCCTAAGTGCAGCTTTTTCAACCATACTTTGAATAATTAAAGGGTTTTTCAGTATATGCTGACCTTTATCCTTATTAAATAAAATTCCTACAAGAAACAAATATGTTTCTTACAAAAATTTATCACATAATATAAATATTAGTCTTTAGGCCTGTTCTTTTTAACTGAACTTCTTTCTCTCCAACGTGGAGAGAAAAGAAAGAAAGATGAATCGTGCAAGAACTTTAGCTAAAAAAAAAACAGACCTCTAGTATTAATTTATATAGATACATACAATTTTGATAATTGTTGAATTTAGACTCTTTACCTCTAATGTTGAATAAAATTAGGCTCATTCGACGCGTTTTTACACTAAATAAACGAATGTGGAAAAAAAATATTATTCTACTCCGTGGATCAAGATATTGGGCGTTTGAATAAGTTTCTGCTGTGCATGGAAAGCCAAACGCCTCTAGAGCTGTGGTCCGATTCACGCTCACAGTGCAGCGTTATCAGCGTTCTCACTCCGATTCTCTCCGTGAACGCTTTATGTGAGTGAAGTGACGTCATGAATTTTTGAATTTGCGTGCTTATGGTGATCATGATCCAGAGATGGATCAGCGTAAGCATTTACGTTATTTACACGGGAAAAGAGAATCAATACAGCATGCTAACGTTGAATCAATAGCTCAAAAATATTGAATTACAACTTTGTGAACATTACAGCAATATCGCGAAATGTAGATTTAATGTTAAAGAAACGTTGTAGAAACTTCTAATGTTGAAACGTCTGTGAAACGTTGCAATTCAACATTGACTTAATGTATACTCAATGTAGATTTTACTGATTCCTCCGTAAACATTTTTCATATTAATTAATTCAGTTTTATTATTAAAATAAATATTATTGATTAACATCATATTCCGAAATACACATAAAATTAATTGAAAAAAATGTTTTTCCCCTCATTTGGGAATTAATTTTCTCATTTTTCTAAGCAGTCAACCATCCAATCTTATATCTTATCCAACTGTACTGAACTTCTGCAATCGTACAGAAACTGCTACTTCGATGATTCATGAATGTTAGTGGATGTACAACTGTGACATAGATAAAAGCACAAGATGTAAATCAGGCATTAGTTCTGGGTCACTTTTTATATTAAAATAATAATAGTCTTTTCCATTAAATGGCACATATTTATATCTTATGAGACCGTATATGTGAGAAATACAATCTATAGAAAATCAATGCATTAAACTACTTTCAGCCGAGATAATATTTTTCGCAATAAAAATTAATTATTTACAAAGTTTAATATGTCATTCAGTATTATTAAGATCGTTCTAAGATGAAAAAGTATCAAATTGAGTCAATTTAATTCGTAATATTTTTTTTTATTGCGATAGTAGAGTTTGCGTTTCAAGATAAAAAAATTATTTTGCATTTTAAAGTATACGTAAGTATACGTAGTAAGTATTACGTAGTATATAAATTCACATAGAATTATACAAGTATTTAAGATCCTTAAGCTAGATTATTTAGGCATTAATTTCTAAAGGTTATATTCTGTAATATTTAAAGTATATTCTACATTTTTTTGTTCGTATTTAATGGAGTTTTAGACTGGTAGCATCAATTGGCCAATTTGATCCATTGTGATATCCGTGAAACTTTACAAAAGTGTGATAACTTTATTTATTTAAAAGAAAGATGTACGAGGAAAGATTTTTGAGTCTTTGAGAAATCTTTGATTTAAAAATTAGCAATTCAAAGAATATTTATTGAAAAAATTTAAAAAAAAGAAACACCCATCGCTAGCTAGAATACGCTAGAGTTTCCATTTCTTGTCATATAAACATGTATACGTGCATGGCAAAATGAGTTAAGTAAGATAGATCGTGAGCAGTACGTCGATGCATTCTACTTTCAATGCATTTCTCAGGGTTCTTATGCATGCGTGTGTTTGCTATTCCGAGTGTGATAGATGCATGCGTGCGTTGCATATCACACAGTCGAAAGACATCTCTCCTTCGTATTTTTGTTGGTTGTTATCCTTACAAACTTTAAGAATTCAGCAAAGTATTCAAATGAAACATCACTGAGATATTTTCAAAAATCATTCCGCTTTAAAAGATGATTGAACCAAATTGACATGCGTTAATTGGAGTGATTTTTAATTTGTAATGATTATTTTAATACTTTTTTCATTTTAGTTACACTAATTGGCAGCAAAAGTTACGTTGAACAAATAAGGTGCATTAGATCTTGGATTGTTACAAACGACGCCTACCGTCGGATTTTCCAAATAATTAAGATTTACCTCTTGTTTACTCTTTGGCTGCGATGGGCGATTGTAGTCGCTTTACAAAAATGCCATTCATATACAACGAGCGACTATAGTTGCTTGCCATAAAATTTCATACATTTATTCTGATAATAAGTACAAAATTTGTTATAAAAGAGTTTTTCGCTGATTTCGAATTTAACATTAAAATTTCAAAAAATGAAATGATATATATAAATTCAATATAATGGAGTAATATTTGTTACAAATCCTGGCAAAAATTTTTCTAATAATTTCTCATCAAATTTCTCATAATTTCTTATAATTTTTAAAAATTTCTCCTAATTTTTTACATAATATGTCATATTTATTCATAGAATGATCGTTTTCTCATAAATACTAATAAATATTCATCAAATGTAATGAGAAAATATAACTTTTTTTATATATTTGTCATCATTTGTAAGATATTTTCTTTTCAAATATGTCGTACTTTTTAAAACTGTATAACACCGACGACCTCACCGATTTCAATGACTTTAACATATGTTGTCAGGGTCACCCTGAGTGATCTCCAACAGATTTTAACCATCACTCGTTATTCGTTAAAAAGTTATTAGCAAAAAGGTTTAAAAGCAATGTCTTTTTTCTGCTATGTATAAAACAAAAATTCTCTGCTTTCAAATAAATTTTCTACTTTAAAAACAAAAATTTTCTTTTGAAAACCTTTTTTTATATAATATTAGGTGTACAAATAAGTTTTCGCCGTTTGACAAAGACGGCGCTAGCAAGCTATGGTTAAAATTGTCTGATGTAAAACATTATATCGTAAGGTTGGACATCTGTCAACAACATAATCTTGAAATACTAGCGATTTTGTATCATGTCAGCATCATATATTTTTTTTGTGTGAAAATGCCGAGTTTTGAGCCGAATAAGCGTCATTTGCGGGAACTTTTGATTTACTTCTTTAATTTGAAGAAATCTGCATCTGAAGCTCATCGATTGCTTGTAGAAGCATATGGTGAGGCTGCCTTAAGTGAGAGAAGTTGTCGTGAATGGTTTCAAAAATTTAAAAACGGTGAATTTGACGTCGAAGACAAAGAACGTAGCGGAAAGTCAAAAGTGTACGAAGACGCAGAATTGGAAGCATTATGAAGATTCCTGCTAAACGCAAAAAGAACTTGCACTTACATTACGATTCAACAAGTAATTTCACATCATTTGAAATCATTGGGAATGATTCAAAAGCAAGGAAATTGGGTTCCATATGAACTGAAGCCGAGAAACGTTGAACGCCGATTTTCCATATGTGAAATGCTGCTTGTCAGGCATAAACGAAAGGGTTTTTTACATCGTATAGTCACTGGTGATGAAAAATGGATCCATTACGATAACCCAAAGAAGAGGAAATCATGGGGATCACCTGTCCATGCTTCAACATCGACAGCCAAGCCGAATATTCATGGAAAAAAACTCATGTTGTGTATTTGGTGGGATCAGCTTGGTGTCGTGTATTATGAGTTGCTCAAATCGAACGAAACCATTACTGGGGCTCTCTACCGAACACAATTGATGAGATTGAGCCGAGCACTCAAGGAAAAATGCGCCCACTACTTCAGGCATGACAAAATTATTCTCCTGCATGATAATACTCGACCACATGTTGCGGCACCGGTCAAAACCTACATGGAAACACTCAATTGGGAAGTTCTACCCTACCCGCCGTATTCACCAGTCATTGCTCTTTCCGATTACCATCTATTTCGATCGATGGCGCATAGCCTGAGCAGCACTTCACATCATATGAAGATATCAAAAATTGGATCGATAATTGGATAACCTCAAAAGATGAAGCGTTCTTCCAACGCGGTATCCGTATGCTACCAGAAAAATGGGAAAAAGTAGTGGCTAGCGATGGACAATACTTTCAATAAAACATTATGTATCGTGCTTTCACAATAAATGCTTTAATTTTTGATTAAAAACAGCGGAAACTTATTTGTACACCTAATATTTGTTTTTAAAGCAGAGAATTTGTTTTTAAAGTAAAAACTTTTCACGCAAAGTGAGATCCATTCTACATACTCTCTCTGACTAAAGACGTACGACTTTCCATGTGAAGCGAAGTGTATCCGTATGAAAAGTCATTATGTCTTTAGGCTGGGGGGAGATGAAATGGATCTTGGCTTCGCGTGGAAAGTCGAATGCCCCTAGGTAAGGGGGAGATGGGGTGGATCCATAGAACTTATAGTAATGGAAGGGGAATACGGACGTCGAGCAATATCTAAAGGATAGAAATATATCTTTCTATCTTTTTCTATCCTCTTTTGACACATGTGCAGAAAGAAGAAAAATTACTGAAAAGGATAGAAATACATACATCTTCTGTCTTTCAGATGTTGCTCACACCTTCCACTCACTTGGATAAGTTATTTCGATTCCATTACTATAAGGTCTATGGGTGGATCCCGTTTTGTATAGAAAGTCGAATGCCTCGCGAAACGTGCCCACTCCACATCCCCCGCCGCTTAAAGGCGTATGACTTTCTACGCGAAGCGAGATCTACCCTTCTCATCTCTTTTTCGCTTAAGATCATTCGACTTTTCACATATCCCTTATGTAGGAAAGGAAGAGTGTGTAGGATATTCACTGATTTCTATGTATAATTGGATATGCCATATACTAGCGTACTTTAGAAGCAGTAACGAATAGAAAACCAGAAATCATTAAAAGTTGTGGGCTGTGTCTATATTTTCCAGCGGAAAATTTGAATTACTAAATAAGGTTGTCATTTTATAATTTGTTGAATTTTACTTGAATTTCATGTTTCTTTTTGCATTTGTAACCCATACAGCACAGATGATTGAAGCAATATTGCTACAATGTTGCAATATTGCAGATTGCAATGTAACATTGCAGAGATATTACAGGAAATGTAAATTAACAATATGCCTGCAAAATGTCAGTAATATGCCTGTAATATTGCAGAAACATTGCAAACTGTAATTCTTTAATTGTTACAATAATAATATAAAATATAATTTTTTACAATATTTATGTAGTACAGTCTTTTAACGGCCGTTTTTATGATATAATAATTAATACAATCAATTTTTTATATTTAAATAAAAAATTTATTAATCTATTATTTGATGATCATTTCGTTAGCTAATGGCACATTCGGTACATATGCACTGATACGGTTTTAGTACTGCTCTGTACGATGCTGTCCTGACATGGTGTTGCCCTGACATGGTGCTGCCCTGATATGATGCAAGTGCAGTGCTACACTGGATCGATGTGACCTGGTGCAGAATTAAGTTTGAAATTAATAACGTATATTACAACTAATGATAATAAACATAAATATTTTCATTATCAAAAGTATTTGTTTTTTATCATATATAATTATATACTTCTTTGTCCGAGTATTTATTCACGATGTCTACATAATTTTTATCTTTTGATTTTTCTTCTTTTATTACACATAACATATCTTCTATTTCATCATTGCTACTTGTTCTTAATAATTCATTTAAAATAAATAATTTTAGTCTTTTTTTTATCCACCATTTTGAAATTGTTTGCTGCCTAACTAGTTTTGTTTGTTCGAACACCAAATTGCACTGACAAAAATGCCAGTGCAACATTTCTTGAACTCGTTCGGTTCATTCGGTTGGTCCAAATACGAATTCAGCACTACACTGGATCAGTTTTCATTTGCCGAATACAGCAATTTGAACGCACTGATACAATGCGCACAACGAATGCGTGGCTGAAGAAGTTCGCACTTAGTGCGCACTAGTACAGTCTACCGAATGTGCCATAAGTTTTATATTTATTTTAAATATGAAATAAAAAAATTGTATAATATCAAGTTTGGATGCAATTAATGCATCATTATCGGATAAGATGATAAGCAATTAAGCTGCTGAAAATGATTTATCGAAATATTAATTATGTGATCGATGATGTATTTATGTCTGATGTGAACACAAGAATAAACCAGCGTTCGAATTTTATTGATAAATTTCATACCGTCATTTTTTAATCGATTTCAGTTAACTCGAAGTGACTTCGAATTAAAAAGAATCACTGCGATTAACTTAATCCATGATTAACTTATCAAGCGACTGTATTATTATATTAATGTGGATAATATTTGTACTTTGTTCGGGGCATACACATACACAATGCGACAAATATGTTCCCGGACACGAACCACATCTCAGCAACCAGTGGCGACATCTGTGCGTTCAAACATGCATTTTAAAGGTTGAACATTTTGCTATCATCTGACAAAGTTTCATTCATTTTGGTTGACATATAACGAAGATATGACAGTTCATGTTAAACAAGATTTTGGTCGAGGTGGAAATTTTAATATGGAACAAAGAGCAGTGATTAAATTTAACGCAAAACTTGGTAAAAGTGCATCAGAAACATTCCGATTGATGCAACAAGTTTACGGCAGTCAATGTCTAGATCGTACAACTGTTTTTGAGTGGCATAAGCGTTTTTTGGAAAGCAGAGAGACCCTTGAAGATGACAAAAAATCAGAACGGCCAATTTTGGTTCGAACACCCGAAATGATCGAAAAAGTACGTGATTTTGTTGCAAATGATCGCAATGCATCACTAAAAATGATGGAGGAGGCTTTAAATATCAGTAGAGAAACGATTCGAACCATATTACATGAAGATTTGGGTAAAACGAAGGTTTGTGCGAAGATTGTTCCACACATTAAGAAGCGATCAAAAATCAGCGAGAATCAATTATTCTAGAGACATCGTTGCAGCCGCAGAAAATAATCCAAACTTCCTAAAATCAATTGTTACGAGTGATGAAACATGGTGCTTTATAATTAATATGATCCAGAAACTAAGCGTCAAAGTGCGGAATGGAAGTCGAAAAATTCATCACAAGCAAAAAAAGTACGAAAAGTTCCATAAAAAATCAAGACAATGCTCATCACATTCTTTGATAGCAAAGATATTATCCACAAAGAGTTTGTTCCAACTGGCCAAACAATTACTGTGCATATTATCTCGAAGTTTTAAAGATTGATGGGCAGAATTCATCATATTCGCCCCGAATATCGTGATCCAGAAGATTGGTCTTTGTTGCATGATAATGCACCGAGTCACACTTCATTGATTGTCCGTCAATGTTTGGCTCGTGTCTCTGTGTTAAACCATCCACCGTATTCACCTGATTTGGCCCCCTGCGACTTCTCATTATTCCCAAAATTGAAATTGAAATTGAAAGGACGCTTTTTTGATGACATTCCGACCATCCAATCAGCTTGTACACAGGCACTAGAGGCAATTTCGCAAATTGAGCTAGAACATGCATTTGAATCACTATTGAATCGCTGTAACAAGTGTATTGAAGCCAGAGGAGAATATTTTGAATAATAAAACCAAAAAATATGCATATTGTTGTTTCAATTATGATTTTCAGGCCCTGTCCGGGAACATATTTGTCGCACTGTGTACATGCTTTATTCTTACAAATAAATTTATCCTTCAGAATAATACATTTATTGGAATATTTTTATAGTTTTATTATAAAAAATTGTTTTTGAAAAGTACATATCATTAGAAATGTGATTTGTAGAAAAATTTAAGTTAGGATTAAATTAAGATATATGTACAGAAAATAGTTTTCATTTTAGAGTCTTCGTAAAAAATTTATCCAAATGCATTATATTGCAATATTACTGGAACGTTTCGTTGCAATATAACAAAAAACAGAATCTTAATATTATTGGAATTTTGCAGCAATAATTCAGCAACGTTTTATAATCACTATACAATATTGCAATATTTCAGTGAAATTCTAAAATGTTTCTGCAATCTTTCTGTGCTATGTGAGAATTTATCCTATGACTGCAAATTAAATAAATATTTTAAAGAAGTTTATCTTTGTTGAAATTATATATCTTTATTATAAAAAAGAAGTAAAAGAAAAAAATTATTTAGAAATCAAAATGCACATTAAGTTTTTTATAGTTAAATATGTACTGTTTAACTAAAACTGTGAATTTTCATGTAATAATAAAGTAATGCACAATTTCCAATACAAAGTAAAAAAATAAAAGTAATAAAAATTTATGATATTATACAATAATTTATTATGATATTATAATAGATATGTTAAACTTAAGAAATATTCAAAGAATTATTTTTGTCGTAATGAATTATTATATACATTGCAATTTGAAGATAATAATTATCGTAAAAACACTTAAAACAAAAATACTTGGAGTATCATGAACATTTAATAAATACTGAAATTTGTTCGTCATACTTGCATTTTTGTTGATGTAACACATGATGTAGCAATTTTGTATACGACGTGTTTTACGATAATTATCATTTTTCAAACTGCAATGTATGTAGAGTAACTCCGGTATATAGTATATACGCCGCACCTAACAAAAAAACTTATTAAATATTTATTTTCTATTATTTTTAAGACAAATGAATCTTATTAATAAAAACTTTGTACTATCTACTACTATGAAAAAAATATTAGAAATTCGAAATACTTATTTTTTATATTAAAAAAAGAACTTTTTGAAATCCTTGCATTTTTGCCCTATAATCCCATAAGAGTGGAATATATGGTTACTCAAGGAGAGGGGAATATGTTACGGCTCACGAAAAATTTACAAATAATCTTTATAAATAAGAATAAAATGACGCAATAACTTATAAAATATGTTTACAAAGTTTTATTAAGGAATAAAAAAAATGATAAATATGTATATGAAGTAATAGATAATAATTACAATCTTCCTACGTATATTACAAATGTTACTATATGAGGTACATATTTAATGTAAATGTAATGTGTTTATTGCATTTAGTGCACTGAATCCAATCTGCGCATTTTGCATGCTTGGGTCATAAATTCTGCCTGCTAAAATTGTATATCCTAAACAGGTAGAATATACAAAATAACAAACTAAACAAAGAATATAAGAGCGAAACACTTGTATTTTGCTATACAACATGCTTTACTATTTCTTTACATTTATGTATCACGAAATAATCATTAAGTTTTTTATGCGCCTCGCAGTAATCATTTTATGTAGATTATAATTTTTGACTTATTACAGTGACAAATAAACTCAACTCAAAATAATTTAATATTAACAGTAAGAAACTGAAATCATAATACAATATTAATATATCATAAAGGCAACAGAGTACAGTGCAGGAAAATTAACCTTACTTCTTCTATTTTTTCTAACTTTTACGACGTAAATCTCAGCGCGGCATATTTGTCGGAGTAATCCTATAATTCATTGTGACAGAAATAATTCGTTAAATGCTTCTTAACTTTAATTTTAATATATTTATTATATAATATCACAAATTTTTATTAAATTTTTTACTTTGTATTTAAAATTGTGTCACTTTATTACATAAGAATTCACAGTTTTAATTAAAAGATATATTTAATTATAAAAAAAATAATGTACATTTTGATCTTTTTAAATAATTTTTTTTATTTTATTTTTATTTTTTATGGCAAAAGTAGCTCTTATAAAAATAAATCTTTAAAAATATATTTTAATTTGCAGAGTTATATGAACGCAAAAATGATAAACATTAAGGAAAAAATAACAAAAACAGATATTACCTAGTTCGACTTGCGTGATAACGATTAGCTGTTTACTACGATATCACACCTGCAGCCATTTCAAAATTTAAAATTTTATAACTTTTGGTCCTTAAATGTTATGTATTACATTTTACAACATCAAACTCTATATCTTAATAACAAATTTCCAAAAATCTGCGATGCATACCTAGATTTCTCTTTTTAGTCAATAATCATAATATGTATGCAATGTATAAGTACAAATAATTCTACTTCAATATTTATTCTCCTTTCTGATCAAGCATTAAATATAATGGATTTGAAGGATTCAATGGAGACAAATAATTGAATATGGATTTATCCAAATTGAACTTAAGGTTGTTGTATTAAAATGATTTTTTTTAAGATTTGTTTGAAGCTTTTACTATTTGAAGATAATAATATTCTACGTAATCATTTTAAGGGGGAAGGATAACCAGGCATGTTCAAAAGATAATTGCATTTGAAGTTAGTACTTTTAACATGCTAAACAAAAAGTTTTCTGTGCCAGACAAGGAGAGCGACAGAACACTTTCAATTATAGCGCAAAAAATGGTATTTAGTAATTCGCTTAAAAACTATAGAAAAACTATAAATATAATACGAATCTCGTAAATTGAAGAAAATGAGGATAATCAGACAAATATTAATTATAAAATAGAAAGTTGCTTTACTACTTCACTAATAGCCATTTCGTTTATTAATTCATTCTCAAATACCGGGGCACAGTGGAGAAATAAAAATTACTGTTGGGAAATAAAAATTATTGTTCAAAAATTGTGATCTGCAGCAATTTTGTATGTGTAAATGTAGAGAATGGAACGAATTGAATTGAATAATTAGAGAGCAAGAGAATAATCAATGAGTGGAACTAAGGCTTCTGCAGGTATAATGAAGAGAAATGGACAATCTTGGAGATAGACGAGAGCAGAATGGTGACGATTAGGAGGGGCATAGGAGAGGAGATCGTTTACAGTGTAATCGTGTGGGAATTAGGAGATTTAAGAGAAGAGAAAGAAGGAGTTGGTCGTTGGGAGGATCGGGAAGTTGAAAATCGATGTTCGGGACAGGCTGTGGACTTGGATATGGCGAAGGGAAGTTCAAGGAATTCGTTCGGATATATGGAGAGGGTTGGTACGGGCGAGTAGGAAATGTCTATCGGTGGAGGAAGAATAGCAAGGGGGAAAGTGATGCCGGTGTCTCTATTGCGTTTTGATTCTCCGTTGGTCGAACGCTAGGGATGCAATCGCAAGAGCGACGATCCAGCGCAGGTAGGATCCTATTCCGAACAATCCGTCGGCGTGAGCGAATAACGACGATAACGCTACGGTATTGAGGAGTAATTAGTCTCGTTAAAATGCACTGCAACGTTCATTTATTTAATACGAAAGAAGAGACAAGAAAAAAAATAAGAGAAAACAAATAAGATGATAATGATGATTGCAACAAAGGAGAGAAAAAAGAAAAAAAAGAGGAGAGGACACCCGAATATCAGGGGGTGTTCACTTATTACTTATAGCGATACGGCTGGGGTGCAGTTGGTTGGAAAAAGGGCGAGTTGTTCCTAACAACAAGCGGACTCAGGGCTGAAGGTGTTGGCGAAGATGATGATAATACGATTTAGTGATTTCTGATTCTATTGCAGTGACTCAATATATATATATATATATGTTTTTGCTGTGACTCGAATGATTATTGAGCGAAATAAAACAATTGAAGCGAACTAAAGACCAAAAATAAAAAGGTTGAGAATAATCAAAATTTTGTGACTTGCGACTTGTCTCTGAGAGAATCTTTAGTGACTACTGAGGAAAATTAAAGAGTTCTACTTTGAGGGTCGCGGAACCGTGGTTTATATACCGATTCTTCCTTGGTTGATAGGGATCTAGTTAAATGATGGGACACTTTTCTGGCTTCTAGATTGGTCAAGATTTGGGGTACATTGTGGGGGAAGAAAGGAGTCTGTCTTACATCAACAAGTGTCAGTCTTATTTTTATGATGCTTTCTTCTTAAATTATGAGGAAATGCACTTGCAGCAGGTAAAACGAGCGTACGTGCAGTGTCGGCACGGGGTCGTCAAACATCTCCCCTGGACATCGCGTGTCATTTCTGTATTTTATGATCACGGACATCGTGAGAATCGTCCGCGACTTCACTGTTAGGAAAATCTAGGCATTAGTTTCGCGTTTTCATTGACATTAATCGTCTTCTTAATAGCGATGTCCAAGGAGGGTATCATCGATGTCGCATTAGTCTCCCGCGTCCACCGATTCTTATCTTAGTTGATGTCAACGGGAAAATACTAGAGTCTTTGCTTTTAATTTTTCGTGAAATAGATTTTTATCACTTTTTAACTGTCTTATGTATTGACAACTCCAGATCTCCGTGAAAAAGAGAAAAAAAAAAGATTATGAGAATCCGCTGGACGTAACAAGCCCATCCACTACTCCAACATTATCGATATCGTTAAATCGTTTCTCTGGAGGCAGGGTGCTATGGCACAGCTTCTTCGGTGATATGGTCAATAGTGGTGATATGGTCAACAGCTCATCTCGCAATATGTTCGCCTGTGCGTTTCGGAAGCTCAAACGACCTTTGCTAAGCAGAATTGCGTTCCAAAATTCGATACTGTCAAATCGAATATCATTTTATTCTTTCAATGTTGAACGAGGATAAATAATACTCGGAGTTCACAGATAAATGACACTCGGAGTTCAAATTCAAGTTTTGGAATTCCAGTTCTTAACTCCCTTGAGCGGATTTTGCGACTGATCTATTAACTTTCACTGCTTGTCTTTCTTTGAATTTTTAGCTGTGAGCCCTCAGATCATACATGAGCTCTTGGTTAATTTTATCTTTATTAAAATAATTTAATTATTAATATTTTACGATCTTCATAACAATAATGTTTTGGGGCTGAGCAGCAATCACTTTAAGAGTGATTAATGACGTCACATCTTTTATCTGTTCAATTAAAAGCTAAAATTAAGCATGTCATGTTACTAATTGTTCTCAGATTAAATCTGCTTTGTTCGAAAATATCAGCATCATTAAAACAACATACTGAAAAGTTAATTTCAAATGCAACATACTATTTTACTTACTTGTAAAATGTTCATTTTTTTACTATGACATCTTTCTTTTCATATTTTTTTTTAATATGCGCACTTTTGCATTATTTTAACGTCTTTTTTTCTTAATAAAAATATTTAATAATTAATTTAACTTTATTTTTGCAAAACGTATTGTCAGCAACTAAAAGGTTGTTACTTATGGCCTGCGTACAGTAACTAAAAGGTTGTTACCATAAGAATCAATCGCTCGGTGAATTTATGGCTGCATTCTCCAAAACTCATTAAAAAAAAAGTGTTGCAACCTTTTAGTTACAAAATGTACTAAAGTTACAAAGCACATTCAAAACAAAATGCATTCAAAAACACTTGAAATGCTATGTTGTAGACAAAGGTTATAATTTTCATTGGTCACAGTTTTTTCTTCTTATGATATGTCCAGTTAGTATAGAGAGGATAATTAGCTTAATATTGTGTATAATAGAAAAGAGATATTGTATCTTAAACTTTTTTTATTAATAAATTTTAACGAGTAACGTGCGATGGTCAAAATTTGTTGGAGGTCATTCAAGGTCATGACCTTAACAATATAAATCATTGCAATCGGTGAGGATGTTATAAAATTTTAACATACTTTTTCATATTTTCTCGTACAACATATTTCATTTCTCATATTTTTTCACACACCTGATAACAATTTTTCTCATAATTTTTTTATAAATTCTCATAATTTTTCAGATATGTCATATTTACTCATAGAATGATTGCTTTCTCATATTTTCTCATATAAAGTATAATATTTCATTTTTCATTTTTTTCTCTCATACATAATAGTTTTTTTCGTAATTATTTCTAGAAATTTATTCAAAACAAAATTTAAAAAAATATTATAAATTTTTAAAAATTTATTATTATCAAGAGTACTTAAATCTGAAATTGTTTTTATCAACTAATTGCAACTCACATTTTAATTTTTTTTTAATTATCGAGTTTTGAACCTGAGACCTTAAGATTATGAATACGTTATCTGTTACATTTAGAAGTATTGATGTACTTCTTTTTCATTGTTTATATATATCCTGATCAAAATTTTTCTCATAATGTCTCATAAAATTTTTATATAATTTCTTATACAACAATTTGTAAGTAATTTTGTGAAATTATGAGAAATTGAGAAATTTTTCAGATTTTCTAATATTTTCTCATATTCTTTCCAACAATAAGAAATTAGAAATCTTATAATTTCTCAAGAGAGTTCTATGAGAAACTATAACAAATTTTTTAGATTTCTAATATCTTCTTTATATTTCTAATATTAGGTGTTGGAATTAATTCGTAGCGTTTTAATAACATTCTTTCATTAAAAACGCTACGAATTAATTCCAACACCTAATATTTTTTTCATCAATAAGAAATAAAAAATCTCTTAATTTTTCAGAAGGAGCTCATGAAAAATTTACATATAAAAAAATATGTACCTGTATGCATTGTGGGAATACGTGACTCAATGGATAAGTCAGAGTTCTCTTGACAAGCCCAC
>NW_011627037.1:0-63089 GCF_000204515.1 Acromyrmex echinatior
TCAGAACCCGCTTTTATCGATAAAATCTTGCTTTTATCTCTTAAATTCTATAGTATGCGTATCGTAAATTATGGCATGTTAGCGCGCTAATATCATTGTAATCGCGTTCTGAATTCGGGCCTATGTATAATATTTATGATTTCCTTAAAACTTATACATTGATCTGCTCATTAGGTAACTAAAAAAAAGTGCGAAAATTGTAAAATGGTAGAGGAATTTTCGACTCAATTTTTGATTAGGAATAGCGCTACACTAATTAATGAGTTCTTTTTAAGACCCTGTATAGAAAAGTTTGATACTCGTAGGATTTCTGCTAGCTTTTGATACTAGCAAAACATCTTACATTTTTTAGAATGATAACGTCTGTATTCATAGTCGTGATTTAACTTAAGAATCTGATTTGAGCTAGATTCAAGTCAATCTTTCATATCAAAAACGCTTCTCAAACCACGCTTTTATAATGTTTCTTAAATCTGATTCACTTGAACGTAGTTTAAGAAATGCTTATCGGATTCATGATTCGAACTATTCATACACGATTCTTGAATCTTATTTTCTTCATTCATAGAAGTAATTCATGTTTTGATCGTGATTTAAATCGAAATTCAAATCACAGTTCTGTCAAAACATATCTATCGTTGCTTGAGAGCGATTTAACCTCTTGTTGATGATCTTTTAATCTTTGCGTGCCATAGTTAATTAAACTGCTTTAATATCTTCTAAAATAAATGTATTTGATAATTTTGAAATCGTCGATGATTTTTACGAATTTGTAGATTATATTTTCTTGAGAGATAGGGTACCGAAGCGTTATGTGCGCGATGCACACAATCTTCTCGAATGGTGAAATGAAATAGAATTCAAAAAAGATATCGATTTAATGAAGATACTGTAATAAATTTTATTCCTCTCGTTGATGAAGCGTTACACAAAGATTCACAACGAGGTCTATCCATACTACCATTATTACAAGTTTTGTGTTGCTGACGCTTTTATGCAACAGGAAATTTTCAAATAAAAAAACATTTTTACTTTATGAATAATAATAATAATATAAATGCTAACAATTTGAACCGTAATCTTTACTGTTATCTTTTTAACAGATAGTATGAAGTGATCTTTTAAGCATGTCACAATCAACTAATATATAAGCTGAATTATAAAACGCGGTAATTGTAATCAAGATTATTAGCCTTGCAGTATAGACATTTTTTATTAAATTTCCAACAACAACAGCTGGTGTTCTTGCATATAAAATCGCATTTCGACAACTGGGAACAGTAGGCAATATCCCTGAAATTATTGATGCGATTGATGGAACACATATTCATATTGTTAATGTACCCGGACAACTACCACATCTAGAAACCTTCTGTAATAGAAAGACTTATTTTTCCATTAATGTGCAAGTATGCACTCCTTAATATACTTAAATATATATATATATATATATTTATTTATCAATATTATAAAAGTTCTAATTCTATTTGAGTCTTTCTTAGAAAAAGTTAAATAAAAATTATTAATAAGTATAAACATTTCTAAAATCCAAAAATAAATATTAATTGATAGGCTATAGCAGGACCAGATATGAAATTCTGGATATTGTAGCGAGATATGCGAGAAGTACTCAACTACTTGTATATTCAGAGCATCTAGAATATATACGAAATTATTAGATCGAGAAATCCATTGTTCTCTGCTAAATAATGCTGCATATGCTTCTACAAGTTTTCTTTTTACACCTGTAAATAATCCATAAAATGCAGCAGAAGAATAATATAACAAAGCACATAAACGCGCTAGAAAATGTAATTGAAAGAGCCTTTGAAATTTGAAAAAGAAGATTTCCGTGTTTAAAGAGAAGTTTTTTTTAGGAAATAGCCTTTCAATCATCTCCAATATTATTGTTACTTGTGCGATCCTTCACAATATAGGTCTACAAATTAATGATGAAGCACCTGAAAATGATGACATTGAATTTCCGTTGGATGAATTATCTCTGAATTTATCTCTGCGGAACGGATGATCAATGATGTTTTGTAGATCGAGGGAGTTAACACGATGATATAAAAATGGATGCATTCTATTCTTTAATTATATCATTGTTAATAAAAATAAAATGGAGAAAATATTCCCTAAATTTCACTTTTTGAAAACATTCTCTGACTAAAGTATAAAAGAAGCACTGAAAAAAACAAAGAAAAAAAATTATAAATCGTTATAGATGTTTCATTTTAATGTTTAAGAGGCGCGAAGAGAAATTTATTTTTAAAATTTTACGATTTTTCTTAAGTAAGATTTATTATATTTTGTTGTATTTTACCCTTGTCTCAAAATATGACTTTAACCTAATATTATAGTAGATAATTTCCTGTCCATAACGGTAATGCCAATATTTAAGAATCAATAAATCTTTTAATGATTTGATATAAATATTTTTTATGTTCTTTGAATTAAATTTAATATTAAAAATAAAAAGTTCCAAATGTTACATCCAATATGACGAATATAAAATTTCAAAATAAAAATAATGAAAAAAACAGCGCGATTAGTGTGCAATAATGATCTAATATATTATATAAAATACACTACTTAACAAAAAGTAGGGAATACTTTGGAACACGCTCAAAATTTTGCTTTATTCAGAACACTGTAACTTGGTAAAAAAATTATCGCAGACGAAAAATAAAAAAGTATTTTAAAGTATTTTAAAGGTTAAAATCTCTACTATCGAAATTGGTAGTTGATATTTCAATCTAACTGATCCATTACGAAGCTATATCAATATAAATGGATATCCATCAAATCTAAAACATTGTACAATGTACCATGGATATACATCAACATTACATAATGACATTTATCCACAATTAGATCTCATGTACTATAATATTATTATTTATTTCTTTGGAATGTTACATAAATATTTTACACATTCGCTTTTTTAAGTTTTATTTTTGAAATATTATTAAAATATGAACTAAACACTTTATATAATATTTATAATAAATATAAGTAAATAGTTCTAGTACATATTTTATACATATTTCTGAATTATTTACTGGGAAAGTCAATGTTTTTAAAAATAAAGTGCAAACTAACTATCTCAACATGATATTTGCATTATGAAAATATAAAAATGATAGACATGACACCCTATGAGATAAGCACCTAATATAAGATATCAGAGTTTCGTCTAAACTAAGAGACGTCAATATTTGTGAAATTGGAAGCAAGAACGCCTCGTATTAGAAATCTATCTCATAATAGGGGACTTTAATTTATTATTAATATAGTTGATGGGACAGGAATACACTCACAAAAAATAGATATGATATAAAATATAGAAAAATAATATGTAATATAATATTGATAATACTTAGATATAAAAATTCTGTAAATAACAAATTTGCAACATTAATAAGTAATTATTATCATATTTTCCTTGAATTATTGCTTTCATGTATTGTGTATACATACTGCAGACATATTGTGTGTGTGTGGATACGTAAAAACCTTTTTATTAAATTGTATTGAATAAATATTAACGAAAGAGACATATAAATCAACGACACGAAATCAAGTCACGACCCTGAGTAATCTTCAACAAGTTTAACCGTTACTCATTGTTTGTTAAAAAGTTATTAAAAGAAGAAATTTGAAAAAAATCTTTTTATTATATAAAAAAAAATTTTCCATTTTAAAATGTATTTTAGAGAGGCAACTATTCATACAACGTAGTATAAGATTTATTTGTATATCTAAAAGTGGAAAATTGTGCGGATCTCAAATTGTAGGCAAGGGATTCTGTTGGAGGTCACTCGGGGTCATGATCGCGATAACATATGTCAATGTTAAGGTTATTGGAGTCTAGTCTCCTAATCGGTACTTTTACTAACATAATTCACGCGATTCCTATTTTTGCAATTAATGCAGTTTGTACAATTAATAATGTAAGTAATTTCTCATTTTCGTGTATATTGCGCGATATTATAAAAAAAAATTAAGCATAATTTTGGAATTATTTGTCGACAATTAAAGAAACATTTCACTTTTTTATTAATTTCTATCCACTTCAATAGACCTTAATCATTACAGATATCATAATAAAAGATACAATTTTCCTATCTGCTCTCCAAATTTATTTTACAACAGTAACCAATTGATGTATACATGATATTCATTTTAAAAGTACAAAGTCGTCTAATTTTTTGTATTAGTATGTAGTATGTTATATTAAATAAGTCAATAAAGTTTGAGCTTTGATTGAACTAACGGTATTAACTTCTTGTTAAAAAAATATTTGAATTTTCATTTTCAACATTACAGAATTATAAGTATATCTTAATGACTAATTTTTTTTATATATAATGATCGCGTCGCTGTTCCTCGCAGATGAATGCATAGTTCGTACCAACAAAATCGAAATTATTTTTATCGTGAAAAGTTAGTTTTCGTTGCCTTCCACGAAATTCATTTGCGGAGTCTAATTGGCGCTTTTGGAAATTCTTGTTAAGGGATAGGAACGGGGGCAAACTGGGGAATGGAACGTATGATCAGATTGTTACGCTTACCTACTAATCTGGAAGACAATCCTGACATAAAGCGTGTTGTTGACATTGCGTGCAGGAGTCACCATTCTGTTGCTTTGACTGAGATTAGCGAGGTAAGCAAATGTCAACTATAATCTATCATTATGAACTAAATAGCTAGTTTGATTTAGGTATATACTTGGAGAGGAAAAGAATACGGACCACAGAATACCATTATGTTAACTAATGATACACCTACGCAAGTAATCTCTAGTTTAGCTACTATAAAAGTTGTCTACCTCTCCTGTGATGCAATCTTAATCATGGCAGTCATTGAAAATGGTGAGGTTTTATAGTTGAGGCAATAACAATGTTGGCCAGCTAGGGATAGGCAAATGTGAGAACCAAACACTGCCATGTCAAATTAATACACTGAGTGGCATTGTAATAGATAATTATTGGTTGTGTTCAGCAAAGAAAGCAGCTTTGTAACTGTTGCAAAATTCATTATAATTGGTTTATACATTTAGATTTACAAGGACCCAAAAGTAAGAACTATCGTATTCAAGAATTTTACAACAATTGCAAAGCTGCTTTTTCTGTTAAACGCAGCCATTGTCTTGATAAAATTTTAAAAGAAGAACGAAAGACGAACAGCAAATCGAGATTACTGAGCAATCGGTATTGTTTCAGTCAAGGTGATTTATCGATTACACGCTAGCGCTTACGAATGAAGAAGACTTATCTGGAGTGGATATCGTTACAACCAGTTAGCAATCTGCGACAAGCAGATCTCTTATAATAAACCAAACTTAGTAAATTTATACTAATTGTCATCATAAAAGAGTTAATAGAAAAAAAGAAGATTGAAGATTTTGATGATTTATCATTAGGTCGAATATCAAATGAGAAGAGTGTCCACATTGCTGTACGTAAAAAATTCATAAGCATCGCTGTTGGTCAAGATGGGCGTGTTTATGTGTGGGGTAAACTGTCGCAATATGTGCATTACGAATCCATGTGCGTCACATCATTCTCGAATGTGTACAATGCTCTTGCGTGTTATGTATCAGCGAGTGTTATGCATGAACTGCTGATCCTGTCACTCAAAGAGTTGAATACATATTGAAATCTCAGACTTGTATTCAACGATTCTTTATTTTTTTGTCGTATTTATTTATTTTGCTTGCATATTTTCGCATTTTCGCCATTTCAATAATGAAATGGCAATGTTCAGAGGTTTGTCATAACGCCTATATTCGTAGTCAGGCCTTATATTTAAAGCTTCCTTAAATTTATCTTCAAATGCTCTATGAATTATTTCATTGGCTACTGAGCCTCTTAAGATAAATTTAAAGAAGCCTTGAGTACAAGGTCTGACTATGTAATACGGGCATAAGTTGCTCAGTGAACAATCATTCTTTAGGAGGGTCCTAAAATCTCGTCTTAATAAAGTTTATCGATTCAATAAAATTTAAACACATATTGTGTGCCATTGGATGCAGTCCATTTGACGCTACAAATGCTTCAAAATTTTTGATTAATTAATCAGAAGAAAGAATTTTATTAACTGACCAATCAAAAAATGCTTTGAAGCATTCGTAGCATCAAATGGACCGAACCATTTCTTGTTTCCAAACCTGAAGAAATGGTTCGGGGGAAAGAGATTCACCACCAGAGAGCAGCTCATCGCCGAAACAGAGGCTTATTTTGAAGGGGACAAATCATATACTTGGACGGCTTGAAAAAGTTAGAGAATCGTTGAATCAAGTGTATCGAGCTGAAAGGAGACTATGTTGACTATGAGAAATGAATCTATCAAAAAAATATGTTTTACTATGTTTTTCTAAAAACTTATTGACTTGTCCTCGTATTTTTAATAAAAGTGTGTCTAGGTGTTTAGTAATACGAGTATTCGTATGTGCAAGTGATAATACAAATACAATTTTTACGATAAAATAAAAAATTATTTTGAATTTATGTCTACGGAAGCAGTCATAACTTGATGAAAATAAATAATACGGTCATGTTCTAGAATTTATTTAAAAATTCTTGAATTGTACTTTTAGATTCGATAGACTTTATTTAGAAACAAGATTTTGTTTTGCTGTAAAATATTGAAAACAGTAAAAAATGTCATTTCATCTGAATTGAACTCAAAATCTTGACGTGTACTACTCGAATCTTACCAATGACATTGCGTTCATCAAGAAAATATCTTTGGAATATGGTATGTACTTCGGAGAGAAAGAAAAGTGATTTTTGAACAATGTAATGAACGTATGCAAACGACTGATAACGATAAACATGCAAGATAACGAAATCAGTACAATGCACTACTTCTTTACACACTAAAGGAATTTTTTGCACTAAAGGGGGTCTTTATAAACTAATTTCTTAATTAATCACAATTCGACATTAGAATTGGTTTCTTTGCAAGATATTTTAAAAATTCAATCATTATTTATATTGATATGATTCCAATGTTATCCTAAATATTAAATCTTGCATGCTGATTCAACAATTCCGTAAAAGAGTTGTACAATTACTACTTAATAAATAAATTAATTAAAGCAAAGTACACTTTTTCGAACTAGAAAGAAATTTTTTCTCTTTCTAGAAGGAACCTAATTGGGTCAGTGGACTCACAAACAGAGTTGGAAAGTAATGCGTTATTTGTAACGTTGTTACTTTCTTCGGTAACGATCATGAGTTGGTAGTCGAAAATCTTAAGTCTTAACCAGTTTTAACCTAATATAGTGATTATGATTTTTTACATACTAATTGTTAATTGTACAGAGTCGTTTAATCAGACTAATGGGAAGGAATAAAATCGAATTTGGTCAGTCCTAAGAAAATCGGGAATCTTAGTCGTATAAGTTGGTTATTGGCCAATTCCATCGATTCACCGATAAGACTTAGGATTACCGATTATCGATTCATTGTAGAATCAGCTTAACACATTATTATTTATGTAATTATAATTTATATAATATTTGTGTAATATGGATTCAAATGTTGTTAAAGGAGCAATTAAAAAACAGCATGATAGAAAATTTCAAAATTCGTGATTAGATGAGAACATTTTTAAAGATAGTTGACTCCCCATTCTAATTTAAATAAAGCTTTTTGCAGTATATATAATTCCAGCTTTAAATATTCTAGAACAGATATTATACGAAGCATTCGCAAACGGCTAAACATATAGATAAAATAAAAAATCAAAATCAAAACCTCGATAACGTCGTTAGTAACGTTTCTCATGATGATAAAATGAAACGAAAGAGAAATAAAACTATCCGCCTTTTTTGCCGAACATAATATTGTTTTACACGGCATTTGATACCTTTATTAAAAGACATTCGTTCGACTTAAAATTTTATAAAATTTGTCATTGGGTCGACTTAAGTGCAGCAATATTGTAGAAGATGTTTTGGCAAAACGTGAAACAAAAAAGCTAATTAGAAATTTAAAAACATGTAAATTTTCGATTTCAATTCAGATAAACGCACGGATATTACAGATATGAAATTTATGTGCCTGCTCGTACGATATGTTTGCCCTAATAATGAGAAAATAAAAACGCAATTGCTGGAGTTATTAGCATTAGATGCAAGAGATTGTAGCGCGAAAAAAATTTTGTTAACCTTTAAAGAATTTTTTTCTGTAAATGGAATGGAATTCCTTTAACAAATATCACTGGAATGGCAAGCGATAATGCATCGGTTATGATTGGATGTAATAATTCCTTCTTTTCTAGTTTAAAATCTGAAATTCCTGATTTAATAATGTTAAATTGTATTTGCCATTCTCTCGCGTTAATTGCATGTAAAGCCTGCGAAAAATTATCGCAAAGTTGTGAAAATTTGTGAAAAGAACAATTATTTATTAATGATAAATTTCTTTTTATACATATAGAAATTCAATTTCGATCTTGTATTTAATTAATCTTGTATTTAACGTATATGTACAGAACAGTAACGCAGCCCAATAATTCTGATTGGTTGACTCCCTATTACTTTTCCGAGATTACATTTTCCGAAAATCCGACTGTCATGGGACACCACTCTTATTGTGATTCTTTAATATGATTGATTCCTATACTTAGATCCAACAAAAAGTTGAAGGCAAAAATTAATC
This sequence comes from Acromyrmex echinatior, assembly GCF_000204515.1. The sequence continues at coordinate 8,676 of NW_011627037.1, forward strand.
ATATTAAAGAATCACTTAGTATTAATTGATTAGAATTTTCTCTACTGAACGCAGTCACTGTGGTTCCTATATACTTAAATTGAGCAAAAAACTAAAGACGAGAGCCAATCACATTAAAGAATCGGATAAAGTTTTGAAAGGGTAAACCTCCCGATTTTGTGTGCCATGGAATGGCACCTTAAATCGTTAATACATGGAATTTATATAATATTTATATGAAGTGAAAATCTAGAATAAGTGGATAAACGCAGAAGGATCGATTGCTATGAACAGGATTTCCTAATATATTGTTCTTGTACTCTACATATACGCTATCTGGATTTCCGAATTATTTTCGGAATTTATTAATAATAGATTTCCAAGTGGAAATAACTTTTATTATGCAATACATTAAATAAATTAAACATATTAAAAATGAAAATCCTGGTTTGAACCATTAGTATGTATTTCCAAACAAAAAGATATAATGTAATAGTAAATTCCGGATAAATTCTTAATTACTTGAAATTACAGACATACAAAATAGATTTTTAAGTGAAAATCCCACCAAAGCCCAAAAATTAGTAACCTAAATATAACCATATTTGATTTTAGTATGCCTCAAATTTAATTTTAGTAGTCCTATTTATACAAATATGATCAAGTACATTTTATGTCCGGACATTCCTGGAATTTAGTGCAGGACTTGCTCGATTTCTGTTGCCAACCTGCTGTCAAGTTATGTCAACAGATTCTGGTTCGCAATCAGCAAGTTCTGCTTAATTTCTGCTGCCAGTTTATTTGCATAGAATATTAACAGTTCTGTCAGCAGAAGTAGATTGTGACATCAGTCTTCTAATCAAATCTGCTACCAATGTGTCGGCATCCTGCTAATATTTTGTTATCTGGATATATAATGCTCGACCACTTGATGTGGCAGTTCGATGAGAATTTTCTCAAGAATTTGTATGAAGAAATACTCTATTGAATCTTAAAATTCATGTAACAATTGTATATCTTATCATTTTCAGTAATCACTATTTATTAATTATTTATTTTTTATTTACAACATTCAACAGTATTTCAACATGATTTATTTAAAATAATTTATTCACAACCTAAATTAATTTTTTTGCTTTTGTATTTGTTAATTATTTACTCATTTTTTAATAATTTTTTAATTAATTAAATAACATATGCAATAATGGTTTCGATTATGAGAGTAAATCGTTTTCACAGAACAGTCCATTATATTCTTTTTTCCTCTAAACTAAGAAATATATTATTCTAAATAACCAGATCTACTAATTTCTGATGACAAAAAGGTATACCCTTTATCTGTTAACATAGCCTTTGTTTCGACATCCAATTCTTCAAATCCGTCTGTCCGGATTACAGCCGCCATGTTTTTAAAATAGAAGTTGAAGCAATATTTCATCAATTCCTAAAAAAATAGAAGCTACATATATAAGTGAATTTAAACATGTAGGATAGAGCGGGGCTAGTTGCGCATAAGGGCAAGTTGATTCAATGCAAATATCTAAATAACCAAAATATATATAGATACGTCTATGCTTGCGTAAGTAGCACAAAGACAGAGATTACTGTGCCTTAATACAATAATCTGTATCTGACTGTCAATAGCCAAATACGTGCGCTTTTTCATTTTCGTATACCAAAATAAAATTATTAGATGAGTACTCTTTTTGGTCCACGTGATAATTAAAGCTATTTATAACAATCAAATGTGTTTTTGGAAGATATTATCGTATTTTTTAACTTTAATATTCAAGTTGTTGTTTTATTTACGGTTTTTCAGTTATAAATAAGTATTTCAGCAATATGAGGTTTGTTGGACTCAGTATCCATAACGAACCTTATAAACTCAACTGCTCAAATGAAATCTATCTTTATCGATACTTTTTATTCTATTTTAATAATTAAATATATATTTTACGTTTAATTATTATTATAAAGAATAAAGATGTTCTAATTTTAATCTAATAAGCATTTAAAAAGAGAGAGTATTACAAATTATTACACCATTAATAAAAATTTGATTAATGTTTGATAAATTTGATATTTATTTTATTTGATTAAATATAATGAATAAATATTTTATTTGATTTGATTAAAATTTGATATTTATTTTAAATATGAAATCAAAAGATTATATAATATCGAGTTTGGATACAATCAATGCATCATTATCGGATAAGATAAATGAAACGATAAACAATTAAACTGCTGAAAACGATTTATCGAAATATTAATTACGTGATCAATGATATGTTTATGCCTGATGTGAACGCCTGAATAAATCAGCACCCTAACTTTATTGATAAATTTCAATAAATTTCATACCGTCATTTTTTAATCGATTTCAATTGACTCGGAATGATTTCGAATTAAAAAGAATCACTGCGATTAACTTAATCCGTGATTAACTTATCAAGCGACGGCATATATTAATGTAGATAATATTTGTAGTTTGTTCACACACATACATGTGCTTTATCCTTACGAATAAATTTATCCTTCAGAATTAATACTATATTTATTGCAATATTTAATGGTTTTATCATAAAAAATTGCTTTTGTGCATATCACTAGAAATGCGATTTGTAATAAAATTAAAGTTAGTGAGGTATATGTCTAGAAACAGTTTTCATTTTAGAGTCTTCGTAAAAAATTTATCCAAATACATTACATTGCAATATTGTTAGAACGTTTTGTTGCAATATAATAAACAGCGGACATCTTAACATTGTTGGAATTTTGCAACAATGAATCAGCAACGGTTTGCAACCATCATGCAATATTGCAATATTTTATTGAAATCATTCTGCAATGTTTCTGCAATCTTTCTGTGCTGTATGGGACCCTATTGCCCCCTTGCAAGGCAGCACGCCTTCGCTGGCTTCATTATCACGGTGGATCAGAAAACGAATCATTCTACACGGGGCTATAGTTCGGGGCAGTTATCATCGTCTCCAATAGCCTCCATAGCAGCAGGTACTTGTAGGTATTTTCACTTATGTATCACTATATTTACACGTAATTCTCATCTCGGGAAACATATGGTTTAGATTTAATCAAAAGTTTTTTGTCTTATGACCTTAGAATATATCAATAAAAGCAGAGATTTGGAGGTTTTTGACCTATTTTTTCGTTCTAGATTGAAAATTTACCCTATGGGTGATCCTATTTTTGTTCAGTCGGATTCATATTCAGCTACTCAAAATACATAAGAATAGCTGGGTCTTTATCAGCACATGGTACTTTTTTTTCTGTGGGCCCGTGATATCAAATACAGGAAAATATAGGAAACCTTTCAATTGAAAATGAAATAAAAAATGAAAGGCTATATAGATTTTGATAATATAATTGATAATTTTGCATTTATCAAAATACGAAAAATATTATTGCGATTTTAATAACTGTTTAATTTGTAACATACATGTAAATTTTATAGCATATAACTCTTTTTCTATACACGTGATTATTTCAAATTAATATTAATATATATTAAGTAATATATATGTATATATTATTAATTACTATTAATTAATATTTCTTATTACACAGTACGACAAAAATCGATTTTTTTCCTCTCATGAAAAAAATCAAAGAGATTCTGAAAGTAGATATAAAAAAAAGTACCCCTGTCTTCGGCTTTTCATGCAATGAAAGTTAATATGTCGCTCAAAATACACTTTCTTCACAATTATTTGGAATTTTGTCCATCAAATTTGGCGAATTCACAATGATGAACGTTTTCAGGATACTGAGAAACGCTTCAAAGGAAAAGACACATGCTTGATGAATACTGTTGGTCTATTATTCGTGATACAAAACCGAAATCATATAAATGACAAATCAAATGACCAAGATTCTCATAATAATTATAATTATAATTGTATTATTATTATTATACAAAAATTTGAAAATGTATGAAAAAAAATAATTCTCAGTTATTTTTTTTATATTCGGACTCATCGCATAATTTTACATGCAAAAACGTCAATTATTTACTTAAAAAAATTATTATATAATTTTAAACAATTGTAAAAACCCAATATAAAGCAAATAAATAAATAAATTACTATAAAAACATTAACGACTGATCTAGTAAAACGCCGAGGCACGGATATTTTTTTTTGTTACATCTATTAGGTGTTGGAATTAATTCGTAGCGTTTTTTAATGAAAGAATGTTATTTATTTCACATGAGCATTAAAAAATACATTAATGAAAGTACTTCCCATCACTTGTAAAACGCTACGAATTAATTCCAACACCTAATACTTTCAGAATCTCTCCGATTTTTTCGGGAGGAAATATGTGTTGTATTTATATACTGTGTTATATTTCACATGTCATAAAGAAATATTTTTTACTGAAGAGCGCATTTTTTTATTTTGCCTCGGGTGCCGAAATGCCTAGTGTCGGCTTTGAGCTTCAGTATGGAATATACATTTGTTTATAAAGTAAAAGATTCGCGTCTAGGAATTTTAAAGGGAATAATATTTTACTAGGACACAAAAAAGAAAAATGGAAAACATATCCCAATTGGATTAATATGTTAATCCCATTATAAATTCTGCAATATTTTTGTCTTACAATAGAAAAAAAATCCATAATAAAAACAAAAAATCAATTACCTCCTTGTGATGTCGTTCGTTCATATCGTTGATAAGGTTAAAAAGATACGTGACGTTCGATACGTTAATTGTTTTTTTTATTTTTCTTATACAATCCGTCTGGAGATTTTTCTCGCATAATGCATCTGCCAATTGCAAAAGATCTGCAACAAAGAGATATTTTAGTCGCGAATTACATATGTAATATTCGACACGTTTAACTCAAACTCACCTAATAGGTTTTTAAAAGATGATACATTGATCCTACTAGTATATAAATATTCTAAAAATTTTTTATAAATGACATACCTATAATAATTATTCACGATGACACTGTCAAGAAAAACATATTAAAATATTCAATATACAAACAAATCAAACAAAAAAGGTTTTTTTTAATGTACTTTTTTTTGTAAAAACGTACCTTTGTCTATTTTCAACATCATTACATTGGAACATAGTTCTAAAATATGTGGAACGAATCTTCAGGATAACTTTGTGAACATAAATTGATTGTTTTTCGACCATTATCGTGAGATCACTTGTTGACTTTAGACAGAAAACACGAATTAGTTATTAAAGTTGAACATGTGTATTATATAATCACCAAATCTGTTTTGTTACGCAATGGAAAAATGTAATAAAAAGAAAGATCTAAAATTTAACCCTCAGTATCTATAAAGGGCGTAACCCCTTCGATAGATCAGACGTTTTTTTTCCGATCCCTTTTCACTTATTGCAAAATATCTTTTATGCTATGACATTTTAGAATTTCTAACTCAAAAATTCTTTTTCTTAGTCTTCAAACAATAGATTAAAAAAAAATTAATTAAAATCGATGCACTACAATCTGAGATATAAACAAAGGAAAATGCTAGGTTACAAATATCCTTATCGATAGATAAGGACTTCTTTGAAATGTTCTGATGATTAAGATATCAGATCACGAAACGAGAGGTGTTATTGAAAAATACGCTAAGACTTTACCAAGGAGATAAAATAGAACAATGATAATCAGTATAATAAATTTCAGATTGTAAGCATTTTCAATTAATGGCTTGCTTGCGGTTTTTAACACGTCATCAGTTGAAAGAATTTGAAAATTTTTGACATCTTTTAAAGATTCAAAACTAAATTGTAAAAATAAATTGTATTGCAATTTTTATGGTACTTCATTGGAAATACTGAATTCGAGAAACATACAGAATAAAGTCTAACCTGATCGTTGAATGCAGTTTCCAAGTCATTTAATATGTGAAATTCTTCATTTATGAATTCACCGGCCACGGACACCGGTGAATGAGCTGTCATCGAGTTGGATATGTCAAACGCGTTCGTATATTCACAAACAGCTGGTTTTTTATAGTTTCTGCGAAAAATGAAACCCCATGCGTACACAAGTCCATCCTTGCTAGACTTGACAAAATTAGTGTAATCAATGACGGCGATGTCTGATAGGTTTCGTACATTAATTATATCCACCTGCAGATCGAAAAATTTTTTGGTTTAGTTTATGCTTTCTTACTCTTTTCCGATTTGTCATAATACAATTACAGAAACAAATCATTTACCGGGTGCGGATAGATTACATCATAGTATGTGTCATAATCGGTGCAAGTTTTGAAAAAGTAACCTCCCCAGCCGTAGAGTTTCCCTTGATCAGTTAGAGCAAGTGTGTAATCAATCCCACAAGCTATCTTGACTAAACATGAAGATAGATTAGGTTACTCTACAATACTCTACAATACTTGCAGCCATAAATTCTTCATGTATACAGCTTTACATTTTTAGGAATATGTTTTTAAGAAAATTACCAATTGTTTTGAATGCAAATGTGGATATTTTATGTGGCTCAAATGTAAACCGTGGTTTAGTCCATTCCATCATCGCGTCATCACTATCAAAAGAATTCCCCATTTCACATATATAACCCCAAAAGAACATATGGCGGTTCGTAGCTACCACATAAAAATTAGATCCGCAACTCATGCATGTAATCTTCTCTTTGATATTCATTTCACGTATATTCATTTGATGTATACTGCATTGTTTTTCTTCATCTTTGATCGAATTTTGTGTGTAATATATCTACATTAAATAAATGTAATATATCTAAGTAAAGTTAATAATTATTATTACTAATATGTATTCATGATGATATCGTCGTAATACTTTACTTTGCCATCGTCAGTCAAAGCGAGAAAATTAATCTTGTTAGTTGCAGCTTTTACAATTCTTGTGTTGCTCCAATCAATCTTATGGGAAGTATAACATATGTAATGTGAGAGATTTTCATGATTTACCACAATTTCATTTTCAACCTCATTGTTTGTAGATTGAACTTTAAAGAATGTAATTTTTGGACTTATATCTTCCCATACATATTTCTTTTAAAAACATAATTGATTGATCATTTTATTCAGTTAAATTAATTATACAAGATGTTATTTTTTTTATATTGAAATCCTTGAATATTTCATTTTTCCTGAATAATACGAAGAAATTTTTCAAATGAAATTGGAACTGTTTCGAGAAGTACATATTTTGATTATATTTTTTTCTAGGTGGGAGCGCTAAAAAAATACGAAGATTGTTTCCATAAATACTACTGTAAATAAAATAACATGATTTTTTTACATAATATGATTCTTCTAATTATTCTACGTATAAAAACGTACAAAATCATGAGTGTCTCTATTAGTAACTTAAGCAAGACAGTTCACAGATTAGGAACTCATATTTGTATATTTTTTAAATTCTGCAAGACTGTAAGTTACAATATTAATATTGTTTCTTAATAATAATTGATATTTTTAAATTACATATTTTATTTAACAATAGGAACGTTTTAATTGCTTTATATGATATTTATTTAAAATATCAGTAATAAAGATAAACAAAATTTGAATACCGATTAGTGATGCATTAAAATTAAAACATATATTTTTGTGACGTTTTCAGTTATTATTCATAATGTTTTTAATATCTATTTAATTTTGGGTGCTTACTTTAATTTCCTTTTAATTTAATAATAGTTAGAATCATTCGACGAAAAGACCATGGATATAGTCGTTGCCTTACAAGATGTTAGAGCATCTGTTAGATTTGTCATGATTGATAAAATGTTTATAATATTTTAGCGTTTACAAAAGTATTTAATTTTATTCAAAATTCGTTGTAATAGATAATACAATAAGTAATAGATAATACATATACAATTTTGAATACTAACACAGTTTTTAGAATGAACACAATACCCATTGATCTATATTAATTGATTTATTAAGAAAAACAGTCACGATTGTCACTAAGTGGGGCATTTACTTAGCTAAGTAAATCTTCTTATTCTTACTTCATAAGACTAAATCTTAGAATTCTTTTAATATGTGGAATAAAGTATAAAATATCTGGCTTTGATGTATCTGCTTAATATTTTTATTTGTATATAGAACAATTATGCAATCATATTATATTTAAAAAAAATCATAATTTCATTTAAAATAATAAAGTTCTTTAAATCTTTATGGTACTTCTACCTAAAAAAAAATTAACGTCACCAAAACATACTTTCTTCTGGAAACTGCTCTTTCATTTTCATATGAAACGTGTGAAAAAAAAACAATTGAAATATTCAAAATTTTCAATTTCAGTGCATCGTCTTTTATATGGATTAGATTTAATTAGTTACATTGAATTTGTATAATAAAATAAAATAATGTAATACATATAACACCTTATAGAAATTTAATACAAATTGACAAATTAATCACTTATTTTTAGTATTGAAAGTGCTGTTAACAATACTTTTAAAACTTTATTCACTGTATGAATGTTCAATATACTGTATGAATGCTCAATATTCAAAATAAATGATTAATTGCGAACAGTGTTAAACTTCTATAAGGAGACTAGTATTAAATTTCTATAAGGGAAAGTAACCCAAAAATTAATAGAGAGTTGATCATACATTTAGTAAACTTACAAAATTGTTGTCATTACTATGAGCTTGTTCAATACATTAAATGTAAAAAAAAATAAATTTTAACCTCTTATAACTTTATATTGTAAAGCATTATGCACTTATTATATGCACATGATAAAAACAAATATATAAAAAAATAATGTATTAAATGTATTTAGCATGTATGTTAACGTTGTAAATATATAAAATATACTCAATTTTCCTTTATAGGATTATTGCTTTTATAAAGGATATATACATAGTTAATGATACATGTCATAAATTTTATTTTTTCCTAATAAAAACACTTTTATAAAAAGGTAAAATTTATTTTATAAAACAATTTGTCTTTTTTTCAATTTCATATATTTTATTTATTAAGAAATAAAAATTGTCATCTTCTTTTGCATTCTGTGTACTTTATACTGTGTATTCTATAATGTTATTTTTAAATGTCAAAAAAAATTCAGCGAAGATTCATTCTAGTAAAATATAAAATGGCAATTTTTTTTACGATATATAAGTTGTTCATGTACCTCAACGTCTTGAGTAACCAAAAAAACATCGCTATGATATATATTGACAACTAACATCTTAATTTTTTTTTTGAACATAATGTCCACTTTTGTCTGATGGTATTTTTTATTTATATAGCCAATACCATTCTTATAGGAGATGCACGATTGCAATGCAAGCCTTGGATAAAAATAATTACAATTGTTATTAAATATATATGGCAATATATTGTAAATACAAATAAATGATTAATTAGGAAAGTGATTAATTAATGTATCTCGTTTTGTGTGAAGAACAATAAATGATAGATGTCAGAATTTTAGTTTATTGTAAAAGTTGCAGATTGAGCTAAAATAAATGTGAAAAGAACGATAACTATTGCGTATGAAAGTATGTAAGAACTGTAAGAAATTAGAAAAAAAAATCTAAAATTTTTTAAGTATTCTTTTGAAATTTTTCAACTAAGGTATGGTTTTTGCTCAAGCTTTGTTGATCACGTTTTGTTGTATACCATGGCCATAAGATCCGATCGTATAATGATATACTTTTTGAAATTAATATTAACGATCGCGATTCTGTGTGCCATTTTACAAAGACACAAAACTGTTATTTTTTCTTGATATTATAAAATTAAGAAAAATAGAAGAAAGGAAGATTTCTCAAGAAATCTTATACGCTTTATCTATGCTCATACAGATGTAAAAAGTAATATAATAAATTTAAAATATTATAATAAATTTAAATTTAAATATAATAATTATCACATTACTTTTTTACTTCGCGACGAATGTTAATTGGCTATTACATTGCTTTTATCGTCTGCAAGTTCTCGATGCCTACGCGGACAATTGAATTAAAATCTTGGATCTTTTCATATTGCTTGTACTTCTTATTCTCAATCTTTGCGTTCTCTCTTTTCAACGCTCAAATGTGCGCATGTTCATCTTATTTTAAATACAAAAATTTTGGGGATTTCAATCAACACACAAACGAATGTCTTCTTGTACTTTTTTTAGTTTTCTGACTTTCGCAATCGCAGAATAAGCTCGGATCTACAATAGATTTTTAAACCTTAAGTCATAAGAAATGGACGAATCATAGTCAATTATTCCCCTTCCATTCGATTGTAACAGGTAAATTTCTTATGGCTTAAATCTTAAAATATCTATTGTAGATCCGGACGAAGAGTCTTTTCACATAAATTTTCATTGTCGTATAAAAAATATGCACAAAGAAGAATCTAATCATATTTATGTTATAAAGACATGTAACATGCCGTTGGATAAATCAACTAAAAATGAGTCTAATTCTGGATCATTAATATCAGTCTATTATTATTTCGAAATTATTCGTCGTATGTATATTTAAAAAAATAAGAAAAAAGAAACTTTAAACTTACCAATATTTGAAATTGATTATATCTATTTTTTGCTGTTTCTTTTTATTCTCTGTTATAAGATTTTCGTTAAATTTGAGCGAAGTAGACATGATAACAATCGATACGTTACACTAAATACAATTTGTAGAAATATTTGTTAAATATCTTTTTTAACAATATCCTATTTCACAAATGATGTGTACTGACGGTTGAAATCGGAGAAAAACGAACTCTTTCCTTGAAAATCAATATAAATTTATCTTCGTGTTATTGAGAGACCAGTATAAATATTATCTACTTAGGGTTTACATTCATGATGTTAGAATATGATTCGAGTTATTTATATTAGAAATTAGCTTTTATGACCTATACCAACTTTAAAATATTAAATCAGTGCTCTAAGTGTTGTGAGTGATTCTAATCGCTACGGGTCAAATGGAACATCCCTATTGTCACCGATTAAGATTAATAACTATTCCGCACAGGATGCTCTCCTGTTTGAAATTCTTCATCACGTTGCTGTGCATTTATATACAGGATCTATTCAAATCGACCATCTGAAATATCTCGCTTATTTTTGAATATATAAAAAAATGTTTCGAATGGAAATGGAACTGTTTCGAGAGGGTCGTATTTTGATCATATTCTTTTTTCTAGATGGAGGCGCGAAAAAGATATAAAAGTCACGTCCACTTTTTCAAATGGAATTGTATGATTTTTTTTACACAATATAATTCCTCTAATTATTTTATATATAAAGATATTAAGGTAGTGATATCAAAAAACCATTAATTTACGAGATATTTTACACTTTATTCTGGCACATATTGACAAAAAATGCTAAATAAATTTCTTTCCACCAACTTTCGTCTCATTATTCTGTTCATAAAAATATTACGGTATGATTATCAAAAAGTTAATAGTTTACGAATTATTAAAATTTTATGTCAATATGTATCAGAATAAAATGTAAAATATCTCGTAAACTGTTAATTCTTTTTATATCACTATCTCAATACTTTCATATGCTGAATAATTATAATTATAATTAGAGGAATAATTATAATTAAAGGAATCACATTGTATAAAAAAATGTCATACAATTCCATTTTAAAAAGTGGAGATGACCTTCATATCTTTTTGGCGTCTTCACTTAGAAAAGAATAACATGACCTAAATGCGCCTCGAAACCGTTTCACTTTCATTTAGAGATGAAAATGACCGAATTTGATAATAACTCGATAAATTATGCTACATTACTTAGTAATTTTTTGAGGCTTCAAATAATAATTTTCGAAAATTACATAGAAAAATAAAGTACAATAATTTGAGAGTATTTAGTCATTAAGTTACGCTTTGTTAAACTTTCATTTTGGTACTATATATTGATATAACAATTGGACAACCGACAACGTTTAAGTCAGGGATGCCAAATCAAGGACGATTTACAACGGGAATGCACTTGCATACACCACTCACATCGGCCTGTTCCTAGTAATTTTTCACTGCTACACCAATAAAATTATATTATTTTTAATTAGCCAATTAATGACGTGAACAATTGATATACACCCGTTTATAATATCGCGATCAACATCATCAGTCGGCGACCTAACGTGATAAGTAGTCACACACTTAAGGATTAGTCGTCTATGTGTCATACAGACATGTTTTGTTACGATTAAATAATATGTTTAGATGTAATCAATGGCCCTGTTATTCTATCAGCGATTTCTATTAGGGATATTAGAAGAATGTTGTTTTATTTTATACATAAGTACGAAAATATAGCATATATTTGTATAATACATAAAACTATAAAGACAAAAAATATAGCAAAATTTACCAATAAATTACCATTTTACCGCAATTTTATCATAAGTAATTGTAACATTGCATTTGACAGTATTTTTACAGCTCTACTTTTATTTGAAACATTTTTTTATATCATAATAAGCGAGATATTTCAGATGGTCGATTCAAGTGGATCACCCTGTATACCTACATAGAGTAAGGCCGAAATTACACCACTTTTTACTTAACTCATAATTCAGAAATTATGAAGTTAAGTTTTTTACAGCACTATAAACTGCTCCCTTTTCCCTTTTTTATGTAATTTTTTCATAATTTTTTGGCGCCATTATATTATAATATTTATAATGAGGATTCTTTTCAGTATGATACGATTTTGACAACGAGGAAATTTAGTGCACTGAAAGCAGCATTGCATCGAATATGAGAAATTCTTCAATTAGAGCTTGCATCAATATGCACGTTTACAAGAGATCATCCGAAGATGAGGAAGTACACAATTTTAAAGAATAAATATACACTCTCGTATCTTCACCCTCTCCCTCACACGTATACATACACAACACATAATTCGCAAAATCCGATCAGCAACCTCTCCGTGATGCTTATAGGGTAATATATGGTAATACTGGCGATAATTGAATAAAATGCATACGTAAGTTTGATGCATTGTACGAGGGCAAGTCAATAAGTTTTTAGAAAAACATAGTAAAACACATTTTTTTTTATCGATTCATTTTTATTTCTCGACATAGTTTCCTTTCAGCTCGATTATTAATCCAACGATTCTCCAACTTTTTCAAGCCGTCCGGATAATATGATTTGTCCAACCCTTCAAAATAAGCCTCTGTTTCGGCGATGAGCTGCTCTCTGGTGGTGAATCTCTTTCCTTCGAACCATTTCTTCAGATTTGGATACAGGAAATAGTCGCAGGGAACTAAATCTGGCGAATACATTGGATGCAATTCGTAGAGGAATTCGTTGAATTTGGCCATCGATGCCGGGCACGTGTGAACCCGTGCATTGCCTTAATGGTAGAGCACTTTCTTTCCATTTAGGATATTAATTAATTTAATAATAGCAGATTATACATTTATTTATATAATTATACATGTATATATATATATATTTATTGTATATATATATATATATATATATGTATAATACACATATATATATCTTTTGTATCCACATATAAAAAGTTATAATGACGCACGTATTTTATTATTATATAGGTACTTCTTTATAATCACTATCCTCCTTTTCTTTGTATTTTATTTTATATAGGTACTTCTTCACAATCACTATCCTTCTTTTCTTTAGGAGGATAAATTTAGAGGATAAATTTTTATGAATTTTACGTGGAATCAGTATACATTAAATTCCTTTTCCATTATAAAAATTATTCTTCTTTGTATCGGTCACTAACAACAAAGTACATTTGTTAAGGTACATTTATTAAATTTCATTAGATGAATTTTAATAAATTTTATAATCGCAGGTAACAATTAAAAGTGCATACGATTTATTTATTATTTCATTCCGTCAATACTACAGTAACGATTAATTCAATAAAATGTGTATTACCATACATACAATATATTTTCAATGCTTTCATATAATCCCGCATTATTAATTTTTTAATTATGCTACTATGTAATAATATCATTTCTATTGTATTTTGAACGGCATAATTGTATGACTAACTTCCTTAAATATACCAGAATTACTCGTTAATTGGATAAATTTTTCTTGTTATCTATATTCGCAGAATATATCTTGTTGATCAAACATGTCTTTCTGTCAATTATTGGGGCATTTCGTTTTTTATGTATAATATACTGTTTCTCCTTGTTGTTCATCGAATGTAAACAAAGATAAATGATACATCATGCGCATCGTGCACTCATAATCTATCTAGGTACTTACAAAGTAATATATGTAGCAGAGAAATTCAAATTGATTCTATTGCTATAACTTTCAAAATTTCTATACATTTCTCTCAAAATTATATTGACGACGGAAAAAGATGTTTTCTCATTAGCCATAGTACATATTCCAATTCACAAGAAACAACACGACGACACAAAGCAATACAGCATATTCGCACAACTTATGTCGATTGACACAATAAATGGATGAAAATGACTCGCAGCGTATTATATAAAGAGAAAAATTTGATATTAAGGAATTATAACAATATTGTAAGACCATGTGCATATTTTTTATTTTAGAACGATGTTTATATATAATATTTTAAGATTACATTGAAAATGACTCGATTGGAGTTGAAACGTTTGTTTATTATAATTGTTTTGTATTAATTTTGCTTGTTTAAATTAAAATTCTTTTATATGTTATTGGCTCTTGGTCCTTCTTGTATACTACTTTTTATTATAAGTACAGAGCCTTATTAATATTTTTTAATTTTATCAGGAATAATATTATAATTTCTAAATAATTTAAAATAATTTTTCTTCTACCAGAATGCCACAAGAAAAGTTTTTCAGTTCAGAAGAATAAGTAAAAATACATATAAGCATATCGTAACGCAGATATTTCTGTTTGTCGTCTAAAATTGATTGATCCAGTAATTCTATAAATAATTTTTTGAGATCTCGTGAAAACTATGATAAAAATCATATAGGCGGTATTACAAAACTTACAATAGACATGATCATTCATAAATTTAAAAAATATAAATCGGTAATAAAATTGCTAGTGAACTAGAAAGAGTTTTGAACTGCCAGTGACTACACGATGTAGCAAATACTATAACAAGATAAAGGTTTAAAATCCTTGATGCTTTCTTATACTCAAGGCCATAAAACTACGAGATTAAAGTTTGCTCGAAATCATATGACTTGCCATAAAGAATGGAAAAATGTTGTATTTTCTGACGAAAAATGTAACCTACACGGACGGTTTTAAATATTACTCTCACGATTTACAAACTAATGAGTAGTCAGCAGATATTTCGGCGGAGAATGTTTGATGGTGTGGACTACACATTTAGTTATTCAAAGCCATCACATGCAAAATTTCTTTTTATCATAATTTTATGATGTGTATTTTGAAATAAAATATTAATCAATAATACTCATTTTAGCAATACACCGACAAGATGTACTATTAAAGATCGTTAATTTTAAGCAAATTATTGGCAGTATGAAAAAAATTCCAAGCGCCCAGGTGGTAATTGAAGAACGCTGATATTATCGACGATTGATATAAATTTACTGTATTAATAACATAAATATTTGGCTCATATATTATTAAGTTTATGATGATTTTTTATTACATAAATGTTCCATAAATAAATGTGTGTATACTTGTAAATAAATTATAATATCCTATATATTGTTGAAAAATTATAATTTTTTTCTCTGTTGTTATCATCTCTGTTGATAACATCAAACTTTGACGATAACACTGTAATCACAATTTTAAAGAAAAATAGAGTATTATTGAGTTCTAAATGCATAAATACGTCTACTAAACTAATAAATCATAAAATTAGTACAATATTATATCAATTTTTAACTCTTAATCACTTCAATATTCACAAGAACTCTGTAAGGATGTCGATCTATGATAGTATCTCGTATAATAGTATCGGTGATAAAACTGAAGTGAAATAAATTGTCAATAATACCGATCGTATAAAATTGTAAAAATACTAATAAAAATATTAATATATAATATCAGTATTACTGATTCAATATTACAATCAATATTATTGATTGTAGGGTCATCATTATTCAAGGATTTGACTGCTATTGTAGCTATTGTAGTGGTTGACATACTGCGGTCATGCGGTTTCAAAAGAAGATAACTTCGGACTATTGAGAACGTTTGTTGATTACCGCTGATAGGAAAGATTGTTAATCGTAAATTCGTGAGATTCACGAGAAATCGAAAAACAAAGCGAAGCATTCGTGAAAAGACGATCTCGTGAAATAACATCATGATATGTGCACTACTTACGTAGATGGCCGATTCTCGGTTCACTAGAGTCGGCGTTTGTCTCGCAAATTCATATGGTTTTTGTATATATGGTAATTTGTTCTATTTTCAGTATCCTTTAAGGCCGTATCAAACTACCGTATCGACTCTGCAAACCAACTGCCGATTCTGGTTGCTAATCCTCAGTAGACCAATCATAGCGAGGCGCTGACTGATTGGATTGGCCAACTTGCGTTTACATTCGAGTTTATTTTAGAGTCTATTTTAGAGATCTATTAGAAGTCTATTTTAGTCTTTTTTCGACTTTATTTTAGATTCGAATTAGCGTCGTTAGCAACTCAGAATTATAATCAATACAAGATTAATCACATGATAGACGGTTGTCTTGTATATAAGAAAAAATAGCTTGTAAAACAGCCTGGTGCAGGGATAGAAATCACAATGATATGATAAAGTTATATGAATAAATACATCATTATTTGTTATATTTACGTTTATAGTCTAACAACACATTTGCATTACATATTGAGAAGTTTTTCGAATCTATCAGCAGGATTACTTAAAATTCAGTCACATCTCGATTTTCAGATATCGTATTATTTCCGACACAATTTTGAGATTCGTTTGCGTTTTAGTAAATTTTACTCTTTTATACTAATTCATTCTTGAAATAGGTTGATATGCTGGTGAGGCTTTAATTATAACAAGAGATAAAATGATGTACGGTCTGGGCGACAACAGCGCCGGTTGTTTCGGAATTGGTAATACAAGCTGCACACTATATATATTCCGAAAAAAGTGAAAGCCCTATATGGAAAGGATATAAAGACATTTGCATATAGTAATGGGCCTAATTCAATATGTATTCAAATGTTGCTAAAGGAGCAATTAAAAAACAGTATGATAGAAAATTTCAAAATTCGTGATTAGATGAGAACATTTTTAAAGGATATTTGGCTCCCCATTCTAATTTAAATAAAGCTTTTTGCAGTATATATAATTACAGTTTTAAATATTATAGAACAGATATTATACGAAGCATTCGCAAATGGCTAAACATATAGAATAAAATAATATAGAATAATATAAAATAAAAAATCAAAATCAAAACCTCGATAACGTCGTTAGTAACGTTTCTCATGACGATAAATTGAAAGAGAAATAAAACTATCCGCCTTTTTTGCAGAACATAACATTGCTTTTTACACGGCATTTGATACCTTTATTAAAAGACATTCGTTCGACCTAAAATTTTACAAAATTTATCACTGGGTCGACTTAAGTGCAGCAATATTGTAAAAGATGTTTTGGCAAAACGTAAAACAAAAAAGCTAATTAAAAATTTAAAAACATGAAATTTTCGATTTCAATAGATGAACGCACGGATATTACAGATACGAAATTTATGTGCCTGCTCGTACGATATGTTTGCCCTAATAATGAGAAAATAAAAACGCAATTGCTGGAGTTATTAGCATTAAATGCAAGAGATTTAGAAAAAAATTGTTGCGAAAAAAATTTTTTTAACCTTTAAAGAATTTTTTTCTGTAAATGGAATGGAATTCCTTTAACAAATATCATCGGAATGGCAAAAGATATTGCATCGGTTATGATTGGACGTAATAATTCGTTCTTTTCTAGTTTAAAATCTGAAATTCCTGGTTTAATAATGTTAAATTGTAATTGCCATTCTTCCGTTAATTGCATGTAAAGCCTGCGAAAAATTACCGCAAAGTTGTGAAAATTTGTGAAAAAAACAATTATTTATTATAATGACAAATTTCTTTTTATACATATAGAAATTCAATTTCGATAATCTTGTATTTAACGTATATGTACAGAACAGTAACGCAGCCCAATAATTCTGATTGGTTGACTATCTATTACTTTTCCGAGATTCCGTTTTCCGAAAATCCGATTGTCATGGGACACCACCCTTAGTTCTTTAATATGATTTTTTAATATAATTGATTCCTATATTTAGGTCCAGCAAAAAGTTAAAGGCAAAAATTAATCATATTAAAGAATCACTTAGTGTTAATGGATTAGCGTTTTCTTTACTGAACGTAGCCACTTCCTATATACTTAAATCGAGCAAAAAACTAAAGACGAGAGCCAATAACAGTGCCAAGGATTGGATAAAGTTTTGAAAGGGTAAATCTTCCGATTTTGTGTGACATTTATCGAATTGGCACCTTAAATCGTTAATACATGGAATTTATATATGAAGTGAAAATCTAGAATAAGTGGATAGACGCAGAAGGACTGATTGCTATGAGCTGTGGATTTCTTAATATATTGCTCTTGTACTCTATATGCTATCTGGATTTCCGAATTATTTTCGGAATATATTAATAATAGATTTCCAAGTGGAAATAACTTTTATTATACAATACATTAAATAGATTAAACATATTAAAAATGAAAATCCTGATTTGAACCATTAATATGTATTTCAAAATAAAAATCAGATATAATATAATAGTAAATTCCGGATAAATTCTTAATTACCTGAAATTACAGACATTCAAAATAGATTTTTATATGAAAATCCCAAAGCCCAAAAATTAGTAACCTAAATATAACCATATTTGATTTTAGTATGTACCTCAAATTTAATTTTAGTAAAGCCTTATTTGTACAAATATGATCAAATACATTTTATGTCCGGACATACCTGAAAGTTAGTGCAGGACTTGCTCTATTTCTGTTGCCAATCTGCTGTCAAGTTATGTCAACAGATTCTGGTTCGCAATCTGCTATCAGCAGGTTCTACTTAATTTCTGCTGCCAGTTTATTTGCATAGAATATTAACAGATTCTGTCAGCAGAAGATTGAGACATCAGTCTGCTAACATCTTCTAATTAAATCTGCTACCAGTCTGTCGACTATCCTGCTAACATTTTGTTATCTGGATATATTTTTGACGGAATGTTCGATCACTTGACATGGCAGTTCGATTGAGAATTTTCTCAAGAATTTCTGTGAAGAAATATTCCATTGTATCTTAAAATTCATGTAACAATTGTATCTTTTCATTTTCAGTAATCACTATTTTTTATTTATTTATTTTTTATTTACAACATTCAACAGTATTTCAACATGATTTATTATATTTAAAATAATTTATTCACAACCTAAATTAATTTTTTTCCTTTTGTATTTGTTATTTATTTACTCATTTTTTAATAATTTTTTAATTAATTAAATAACATATGCAATAATGGTTTCGATTATGAGAGTAAATCGTTTTCACAGAACAGTCCATTATATTCTTTTTTCCTCTAAACTAAGAAATATATTATTCTAAATATCCAGAACTACTAATTTCTGATGACAAAAAGGTGTTCCCTTTGTCTCTTAACATAGCCTTTGTTTCGACATCCAATTCTTCAAAACCGTCTGTCTGGATTACAGTCATCATGTTTTTAAAATAGAAGTGGAAGCAATATTTCATCAATTCCTAAAAAATAGAAGCTACACATATAAGTGAATTTAAACATGTAGGATAGAGCGGGGCTAGTTGCGCATAAGGGCAAGTTGATTAAATGCAAATATCTAAATAATCAAAATATATATAGATACGTCTATGCTTGCGTAAGTAGCACAAAGACAGAGATTACTGTGCCTTAATACAATAATCTGTATCTGACTCAATAGCCAAATACGTGCGCTTTTTCATTTTCGTATACCAAAATAAAATTATTAAATGAGTACTCTTTTTGGTCTACGTGTTAAAAATTAAAGCTATTTATAACAATCAAATGTGTTTTTGGAAGTTATTAATGGTATTTTTTAACTTTAATATTCAAGTTGTTGTTTTATTTACAGTTTTTCAGTTATAAATAAGTATTTCAGCAATATGGGGCTTATTGGACTCAATATCCATAACGAATCTTATAAACTCAACTGCTCAAATGAAATCTATTTTTATCGATATTTTTTATTCTATTTTAACGATTAAATATATATTTTACGTTTAATTATTATTATAAAGAATAAAGATGTTCTAATTTTAATCTAATAAGCATTTAAAAAGGGAGAGTATTACATATCATTACATTATTAATAAAAATTTGATTAATGTACACATAATGCCTTTTAAGTTTTTTTAATCATCTGTAATCTCATTAAACAATTATTTTCATGGTTCAATTTATCCTTCGAGGATGCTCAATATGCCTCATAGGCATATGTGACATATTGATCCACTGTGCATCCTTATAATGAATATATTTTTATTCTTAGTTATGAGATATTAACGATTTATAAGTACTCAGTTATTGAGCCAGATGAATATGTAACATTTTAAAGCATTTACAATTAGTCTCTCATAATTGTGCAAAGATTTATAACTTAAAAAAAGTGTCACAATTAACTCTGCTCTCTCTATTCTAATACAAAGATATATTTTTACAGCTAATGAATTCTGTCTAAAACTACGGTTAAAGTCTCACTACAAATACTTTTGAAGCGTTTGGTTGACCAATTAGAAAAAAGAATTTTACAAATTGACAAAAGCATTCGTTTTATTTAAAGCATTCATAGCATCGTGTTGATTTAATATCCTAAAGTGTTATTGGCAGCTGAATAGAGCCGGGTATGACGAGGCATTTACCTCATGTAAACAATTTAAAGGGAGCGCAAAAATGGCAATTTAATTTCCTATATATTCTAATTTATTAATCGTAATTTTGAATTACGATCCACTTGATGCTACATTAAATTAAAATTAATGAAAAATTATTTAAGATCGTCATTAAGTCAAGAAAAATTACACAGAAAAAAAGTATCATGTACTGGGATGGAGACCCAGCTATTCTTATGTATTTTGAATCGCTGAATACGAATCTGACATTAAAATAGGACCATTCATGGTAAATGTGCAATCCAGAGAAAAAATGGGTCAAAAACCTCGAAATCTCTTTTATTAATATATTCTAAGATCATTGGCAAATTTTTTATTAAACCTAGACCATATGTTTCCCAAGTTAAAAAATACTTATCAGCCGTAAAAAAATACTGTACTGAACGCTCTGAAATACAAATACGCTACTACAAAAGGTAATCCTTAATTGATGAACAAGGTGGCAATAAATGCCGTATCTACACCTCTACACCTCTTGCATAACTTTTAGCGATGAACTTTGAGTGCCTTACGTTACAGACAGGTTAAACCTAATAATTCCCGAGAAGTTTCACCACAGACAAATTTTCAGGCAAGCAGCCATCAGACACAATAACTGCCCGTACATCACATCTTTACCGTTGTATCTGTGAATATTTAAAAAAAGATCGATTTATATTCCTGCGTGTTTTCGCACTGTTTTGCCTTCAAATCTTATTAATCACATTACTGCTCCACTCTCACAGAAGATTGAAGCAATATTGTTGCAATGTTGCAATATTGCAGATTGCAATGTAACTTTGCAGAGATATTACAGAAATGTAAATTAACAATTTGCGTACAAAATGTCAGTAATATGCTTGTAATATTCCACAAATATTGCAAAATTGTAATTTTTTAATTGTTACAATAATAATAATTTAAAAATATAAGTTTTTTCAATATTTATGTCGTCTTTTAGTAACACTTATGATTTAATAATTAATATAATTCATTTTATATTTAAATAAAAAATTTATTGATCTATTATTTGACGGCCATTTCATTAGCTAAGTTTTATATTTATTTTAAATAAGAAATCAAAAGATTATATAATATCAAGTTTGGATACAATCAATCATCATTATCGGATAAGATAAACGGAACGATAAACAATTAAGCTGCTGAAAATTTATCGAAATATTAATTATGTGATAAATGGTATTATGCCTGATGTGAACGCCTGAATAAATCAGCACCCTAACTTTATTGATAAATTTCATACCGTCATTTTTTAATCGATTTAAATTGACTCGGAGTGATTTCGAATTAAAAAGAATCACTGCAATTAACTTAATTCATGATTAACTTACCAAGCGACTGTATTATTATATTAATGTAGATAATATTTGTAGTTTGTTCGGGATACACATATACACATATACATGTTACAAATTTATCCAAATACATTACATTGCAATATTCTTGGAACGTTTTGCAATATAACAAACAGCGGACATCTTAACATTGTTGGAATTTTGCAACAATGAATCAGCAACATTTTGCAACCATCATGCAATATTGCAATGTTTTAGTGAAATCATTCTGCAATGTTTCTGCAATGTTTCTGTGCTGTATGGGACCCTATTGCCCCCCTGCAAGGCAGCACGCCTTCGCTGGTTTCATTACCACGGTGGATCAGAAAACGAATCATTCTATACGGGGCTGTTGTTCGGGGCAGTTGTTATCGTCTCCAGCATCCTTCATGGCAGCCGGTACTTATAGATGTTTGCACCTATGTATCACTATATTTGCATGTAATTCTCAACTCAGGAAACATATGGTTTAGATTTAATCAGAAGTTTTTTGCCAATGATCTTAGAATATATCAATAAAAGCAGAGATTTCAAGATTTTTGACCTATTTTTTCGCTCTAGATTGAAAATTTACCCTAGATGGTCCTATTTTTATTCAGTTGGATTCATATTCAGCGATTCAAAATACGTAATAGCTGGGTCTTTACCCCAGCACTTTTTTTTCTGTGGGCCTTATCAAATACAGAAAAATATAGGAAATCTTTTAATTGAAAATGAAATAAAAAATGAAAGGCTATATAGAGTTTAATATAATATAATAAATGATAATTTAGCATCTATCAAAATAATTTAGCATCTATCAAAATACGAAAAATATTATTGCGATTTTAATAACTGTTTCATTTGTAACATACATATTTCTGAAAGTAGATGTAAAAAAAAAGTACCCATGTCTCGCAGTTCTTCGGTTCTTTTATCAGATCAAGTCGATCAGTCAAGTTAACATTTTTTAAGTATCATCAAATGTCTTTTTATAATGCTGTATAGCACAAGTTTCCTCCCATAAAAAATTCAAAGAGATTCTGAAAGTAGATGTTAAGAAAGCATACCCTTGTCTCGGTACTGACTGATACTAAAAATTTTCTGGGCAATAAAAAAGCCGACAATTACAAAAAAATTGTTGCTAAAATGATTTCTGCTTTTCATGCAATGAAAGTGAACATGTCGCTCAAAATACACTTTCTTCACAATCATTTGGATTTCCACCAAATTTGGGTGAATTCAGTGATGAACATGATGAACGTTTTCAAGACATTGAGAAACGTTTTAAAGGAAAAGACATCGGACACATGCTTGGTGAATACTGGTCTATAATTCGTGATACAAAACCGGAATCATATAAATGACAAATCAAATGACCAAGATTCTTATAATAATTATAATTATAATTGTATTATTATTATACAAAAATTTGAAAATGTATGAAAAAAAACAATTCTCAGTTATTTTTTTTTGTACTCGGACTCATCGCATAATTTTACTTGCAAAAACGTCAATTATTTATTTTAAAAAATTATTATATAATTTTAAACAATTGTAAAAACCCAATATAAAGCAAATACGATAAATGACTATAAAAACATTAACGACTGATCTGGTAAAACGCCGAGGCACGGATATTTTTTTTTTGTTACATCTGCTTTCAGAATCTCTTTGATTTTTTCGCGGGAGGAAATGTGTGTTGTACTGTGTTATATTTCACATGTCATAAAGAAATATTTTTTACTAAGGAGCGCGTTTTTTTATTTTGCCTCCGGTGTCAAAATAGTCTCGGCTTTGAGCTTCAGAATGGAATATACATTTGTTTATAAAGTAAAAGATTCGCATCTAGAAATTTTAAAGGGAATAATATTTTACTTGGACAGAAAAAGAAAAATGGAAAACATATCCCAATTGGATTAATATGTTAATCCCATTATAAATTCTGCAATATTTTTGTCTTACAATAGAAAAAAAAATCCATAATAAAAACAAAAAAACAATTACCTCCTTGTGATATTCTTCGTTTATGTCGTTGATAAGGTTAAAAAAGTACATGACGTTCGATACGTTAATTGTTTTCTTTATTTTTCGTATACAATCCATCTGGAGATTTTTCTCGCATAATGCATCTGCCAATTGCAAAAGATCTGCAGCAAAGAGATATTTTAGTCGCGAATTACATATGTAATATTCGACACGTTTAACTCAAACTCACCTAATAGGTTTTTAAAAGAAGATAGATTAATCATACCGGTATATAAATATTCTAAAAATTTTTTATAAACGATATATCTATAATAATTATTCACGATGACGCTGTCAAGAAAAATATATTAAAATATTCAATATACAAACAAATCAAACAAAGAAGGTTTTTTTTTAATATACTTTTTTTTGTAAAAACGTACCGTTGTCTATTTTCAACATAATTAGATTGGAACATAGTTCTAAAATATGTGGAACGAATCTTCAGGATAATTTTGTGAACATAAATTGATTGTTTCTCGACCATTATCGTGAGATCACTTGTTGACTTTAGACAGGAAACACGAATTAGTTATTAAAGTTGGACATGTGTATTATATAATCACCAAATCTTTTTTGTTACGCAATGGAAAAATGTAATAAAAAGAAAGATCAAAAATTTAACCCTCAGTATCTATAAAGGGCGTAACCCCTTCGATAGATCAGACGTTTTTTTTCCGATCCCTTTTCACTTATTGCAAAATATCTTTTATGCTATGACATTTTAGACTTTCTAATTCAAAAATTCTTTTTCTTTAAACAATAGATTAAAAAAAAATTAATTAAAATCGATGCACTACAATCTGAGATATAAGCAAAAGAAAATGCTAGGTTACAAATATCGGTAGATAAGGACTTTTTTGAAATGTTCTGATGGTTAAAATATCAGATCACGAAACGAGAGGTGTTATTGAAAAATACGCTAAGACTTTACCAAGGAGATAAAATAGAACTATGATAATCAGTATAATAAATTTCAGATTGTAAGCATTTTCAATTAATGGCTTGCTTGCGGTTTTTAACACGTCATCAGTTGAAAGAATTTGAAAATTTTTGACATCTTTTAAAGATTCAAAACTAAATTGTAAAAATAAATTGTATTGCAATTTTTATGATACTTCATTGGAAATACTGAATTCGAGAAACAAATAAACACACAGAATAAAGTCTAACCTGATCGTTGAATGCAGTTTCCAAGTCTTTTAATATGTGCAATTCATCGAGTTGGATATGTCAAACGCGTTCGTATATTCACAAACAGCTGGTTTTTTATAGTTTCTGCGAAAAATGAAACCCCATGCGTACACAAGTCCATCCTTGCTAGACTTGACAAAATTAGTGTAATCAATGACGGCGATGTCTGATAGGTTTCGTACATTAATTATATCCACCTGCAGATCGAAAAATTTTTTGGTTTAGTTTATGCTTTCTTACTCTTTTCCGATTTGTCATAATACAATTACAGAAACAAATCATTTACCGGGTGCGGATAGATTACATCATAGTATGTGTCATAATCGGTGCAAGTTTTGAAAAAGTAACCTCCCCAGCCGTAGAGTTTCCCTTGATCAGTTAGAGCAAGTGTGTAATCAATCCCACAAGCTATCTTGACTAAACATGAAGATAGATTAGGTTACTCTACAATACTCTACAATACTTGCAGCCATAAATTCTTCATGTATATACAGCTTTACATTTTTAGGAATATGTTTTTAAGAAAATTACCAATTGTTTTGAATGCAAATGTGGATATTTTATGTGGCTCAAATGTAAACCGTGGTTTAGTCCATTCCATCATCGCGTCATCACTATCAAAAGAATTCCCCATTTCACATATATAACCCCAAAAGAACATATGGCGGTTCGTAGCTACCACATAAAAATTAGATCCGCAACTCATGCATGTAATCTTCTCTTTGATATTCATTTCACGTATATTCATTTGATGTATACTGCATTGTTTTTCTTCATCTTTGATCGAATTTTGTGTGTAATATATCTACATTAAATAAATGTAATATATCTAAGTAAAGTTAATAATTATTATTACTAATATGTATTCATGATGATATCGTCGTAATACTTTACTTTGCCATCGTCAGTCAAAGCGAGAAAATTAATCTTGTTAGTTGCAGCTTTTACAATTCTTGTGTTGCTCCAATCAATCTTATGGGAAGTATAACATATGTAATGTGAGAGATTTTCATGATTTACCACAATTTCATTTTCAACCTCATTGTTTGTAGATTGAACTTTAAAGAATGTAATTTTTGGACTTATATCTTCCCATACATATTTCTTTTAAAAACATAATTGATTGATCATTTTATTCAGTTAAATTAATTATACAAGATGTTATTTTTTTTATATTGAAATCCTTGAATATTTCATTTTTCCTGAATAATACGAAGAAATTTTTCAAATGAAATTGGAACTGTTTCGAGAAGTACATATTTTGATTATATTTTTTTCTAGGTGGGAGCGCTAAAAAAATACGAAGATTGTTTCCATAAATACTACTGTAAATAAAATAACATGATTTTTTTACATAATATGATTCTTCTAATTATTCTACGTATAAAAACGTACAAAATCATGAGTGTCTCTATTAGTAACTTAAGCAAGACAGTTCACAGATTAGGAACTCATATTTGTATATTTTTTAAATTCTGCAAGACTGTAAGTTACAATATTAATATTGTTTCTTAATAATAATTGATATTTTTAAATTACATATTTTATTTAACAATAGGAACGTTTTAATTGCTTTATATGATATTTATTTAAAATATCAGTAATAAAGATAAACAAAATTTGAATACCGATTAGTGATGCATTAAAATTAAAACATATATTTTTGTGACGTTTTCAGTTATTATTCATAATGTTTTTAATATCTATTTAATTTTGGGTGCTTACTTTAATTTCCTTTTAATTTAATAATAGTTAGAATCATTCGACGAAAAGACCATGGATATAGTCGTTGCCTTACAAGATGTTAGAGCATCTGTTAGATTTGTCATGATTGATAAAATGTTTATAATATTTTAGCGTTTACAAAAGTATTTAATTTTATTCAAAATTCGTTGTAATAGATAATACAATAAGTAATAGATAATACATATACAATTTTGAATACTAACACAGTTTTTAGAATGAACACAATACCCATTGATCTATATTAATTGATTTATTAAGAAAAACAGTCACGATTGTCACTAAGTGGGGCATTTACTTAGCTAAGTAAATCTTCTTATTCTTACTTCATAAGACTAAATCTTAGAATTCCTTTAATATGTGGAATAAAGTATAAAATATCTGGCTTTGATGTATCTGCTTAATATTTTTATTTGTATATAGAACAATTATGCAATCATATTATATTTTTAAAAAATCATAATTTTATTTAAAAAAATAAAATTCTTTAAACCTTTATAATATTTCTATCTAAAAAAAAATTAACGAAACCAAAAAATACGTTCTTCTGGAAAGTGTTCTTTCATTTTCATATGAAACGTTTGTTTCATAAAAAACAATTGAAATATTCAAAATTTTCAATTTCAGTTCTTTATATGGATTAGATTCAATGAATTTAGTTACATTGAATTTATATCATAAAATAAAATAATGTAATATATATAAAACCTTAATATATAAAAATCTAATACCAAAACTGACAAATTAATCACTTATTTTTCCTATTAAAAGTGCTGTTAACAATACTTTTAATACTCAAAATAAATAATTAATTGCGACCAGTACTGGTATTAAATTTCTATAAGGGAAAGTAACCCAAAAATTAATAGAGTTGATCATACATTTAGTAAATTTACAAAATTATCAATATTATGAGCTTGTTCAATACGTTAAATGTAAAAAAATAAATTTTAATCTCTTATAACTTTATATTGTAAAGCATTATGCACTTACATGTACATGATAAAAACAAACATATAAAAAAATAACGTATTATATCATATATATTTAGCATGTATGTTAACGTCGTAAATATACAAAATATATTCAATTTTCCTTTATAGGATTATTGTTTTAAAAGATATATACATAGTTAATGATACATGTGATAAGTTTTACTATTTTTTTCTAGTAAAGACACTTTTATAAGGGTAAAATTTATCTTATAAAACAATTTGTCTTTTTTTCAATTTTATATATTTTATTTATTAAGAAATAAAAATTATCATCTTCTTTTGCATTCTGTGTACTTTATATTGTGTACTCTATAATGTTATTTTTAAATGTCAAAAAAAATTCAGCGAAGATTCATTCTAGTAAAATATAAAATTGCAATTTTTATTACGATATATAAATTGTTCATGTACCTCAACGTCTTGAGTAACCAAAAAAACATCGCTATGATATATATTGACAATTAACATCTTAATTTTTTTTTTGAACATAATATCCACTTTTGTCTGATGGTATTTTTTATCTATATAGCCAATACCATTTTTATATTCGATGCACGATTGCAGTGCAAGCCTTGGATAAAAATAATTACAATTATTATTAAATATATATTGCATTATATTATAAATACAAATAAATGATTAATTAGGAAAGTAATTAATGTATCTCGTTTTGTGTGAAAAGCAATAAATGATAGATGTCGGAATTTTAGTTTATTGGAAAAGTTGCAGATTGTGCTAAAATAAATGTGAAAAGAACGATAACTATTGCGTATGAAAGGACATAAGAACTGTAAGAAATTAACAAAAAAAAATCTAATATTTTTTAAATATTCTCTTAAAATTTTTTAACTATGATATGATCTTTGCTCAAGCTTTGTTGATCATGTTTTCTTGTATACCATGGCCATAAGATTCGATCGTATAACGATATACTTTTTGTAATTAATATTAACGATCGCGATTCTATGTGTCGTTTTATAAAGACAAAAAACTGCTATCATTTCTTGATATTATAAAATTAAAAAAAATAGAAGAAAGGAAGATTTCTCAAGAAATCTTATACGCTTCACTTATGCTCATACAGATATAAAAAGTATAATATATTTAAATTTAAATATGATAATTATCACATCATTTTTTTACTTCGCAAGGAATGTTAATTGGCTATTACGTTGCTTTTATCGTCTGCAAGTTCTCGATGCCTACGCGAACAATTGAATTAAAATCTTGGATCTTTTCATATTGCTTGTACTTCTTACTCTCAAACTTTGCGTTCTCTCTTTTCAACGCTCAAATGTGCGATTTTCATCTTATTTTAAGTACAAAAATTTTTGGGAATTTTAATCAACATACAAACGAATATCTTCTTGTATTTTTTTTAGTTTTCTGACTTTCGCAATCGCAGAATAAGCCCGGATCTACAATGGATATTTTAAAATTTAAGCCGTAAGAAATTTACCTGTTACAATCGAATGCAAGGGGAATAATTGACTATGATTCGTCCATTTCTTATGACTTAAGGTTTAAAAATCTATTGACTAAACTTTACACATAAATTTTCATTGTCGCATAAAAATATGCACAAAGACGAATCTAATCGCATTTATATTATAAAGGCACATGTAATATGCCGTTGGATAATCTTTTGGCTAAATCAGTGTACTAAAAATATGAGTCTAATTCTGGATCATTAATAACCGTCTATTATTTCAAATTTATTCGTCGATGTATATTTAAAAAAATAAGAAAAAAGAAACTTTAAACTTACCAATATTTGAAATTGTGTAAATCCATATTTTGTTTATTATTATTTTCTGGTATAAGGTTTTCGTCAAATTTAAGCGAAAAGGCCATGATAATAATCGATAGGTTACACTTAATACAATTTGTAGAAATATTCGTTAAATATCTTTTTTAACAATATTCTATTTCACAAATGATGCGTACTGACGGTTGAAATCGGAGAAAAACAAACTCTTTCCTTGAAAATCAATATAAATTTATCTTCGTGTTATTGAGAGACCAGTATAAATATTATCTACTTAGGGTTTGCATTCATGATGTTAGAATATGATTCGAGTTATTTATATTAGAAATTAGCTTTTATGACCTATACCAACTTTAAAATATGAAATCAGTACTATAAGTTGTGAGGTTCTAATCGTTACGTAGTCAAATGGAACATCCCCGTTGTCACCGATTAAGATTAATAATTATTCCGCACAGGATGCGCTCGTGTTTTTAAATTCTTTACCACGTTGCTGTGCATATATATATACAGGGTGATCTATTTAAATTGATCATCTGAAATATCTCGCTTATTTTTGATGATATAAAAAAATGTTTCGAATGGAAGTGGAACTGTTTTGAGAGGGACGTATTTTGATCATATTGTCTTTTTTCTAAGTGGAGGCGTCAAAAAGATATAAAAGTCACCTCCACTTTTTCAAATGGAATTGTATGATTATTTTTTTTATACAATATGATTCCTCTAATTATTCTATATATAAAGGTATTAAGATAGTGATTTCAAGAAACCATTAATTTACTAGATATTTTACACTTTATTCTGGCACATATTGACATAAAATGCTAAATAAATTTCTTTCCACCAACTTTCGTCTCATTATTCTGTTCATAAAAATATTACGGTATGATTATCAAAAAGTTAATAGTTTACGAATTATTAAAATTTTATGTCAATATGTACCAGAATAAAGTGTAAAATATCTCGTAAACTGTTAATTCTTTTTATATCTCAATACTTTTATATGCTGAATAATTATAATTATAATTAGAGGAATAATTATAATTAAAGGAATCATTATATAAAAAAATATGTAATTCCATTTTAAAAAGTGGAGATGACCTTCATATCTTTCTGGCGTCTCCACCTAGAAAAAAATAACATGACATAATGCTCCTCGAAACCATTTCACCTTCATTTAGAAATGAAAATGACCAAATGTGATAATAACTTACCCAGTAAATTATGCTATATTACTTGGTAATTTTTTTGAGGCCAGTAAAATAATAATTTTCAAAAATTATATAAAAAAATAAAGTACAATAATTTGAGAGTATTTAGTCATTAAGTTAAAAACGCTTTGTTAAATTTTCATTTTGATACTGTGTATTCATATAATAATTAGACAACCGACAACGTTTAAGTCAGGGATGCCAAATCAGGGACGATTTGCAACGGGAATGGCGCACTTGCATAGACTACTCACGTCGGCCTGCTAGTAATTTTTCACTGCTTAACCAATAAAATTTTATTATTTTTAATTAGCCAATTAGTGATTTGGACAATTGATATACACTCGTTTATAATTTCGCGATCAACACCATCAGTCGGCGACCTAACGCGACAAGTAGCCATCTTAAGGATTAGTCGTCAATAGACATGTTTTGTTACGATTAAATAATATGTTTAGATGTAATCAATGGCCCTGTTATTCTATCAGCGATTTCTATTAGGGATATTAGAAGAATGTTGTTTTATTTTATACATAAGTACGAAAATACAGCATATATTTGTATAATACATGAAACTATAAAGATAAAAAATATAGCAAAAATTACCAATAAATTACCATTTTACCGCAATTTTATCATAAGTAATTGTAAAATTGAATTTGACGGTATTTTTACAGCTCTACTTTCATTTGAAACATTTTTTATATTATCATATATAAGCGAGATATTTCAGATGGTCGATTTAAGTGGACCACCCTATGTATACATACATAAAGTAAGGTTGCCGAAATTGCACCACTTTTTATTTAACTCAGAAATTATGAAGTTAAGTTTTTTACTATAAACTACACTCTTTTTCCTTTCTTGTGTAATTTTTTCATAATTTTTTGATGCATTATAACATTTATAATGAGGATTCTTTTCAGTATGATACGATTGACAATGAGGAAATTTAGTGCACTGAAAGCAGCATTGCATCGAATAAATTCTTCAGATTTCAATTAGAACTTCAATATGCATGCATGTTTACAAGAGATCATCCGAAGATGAGGAGGAAGTATACAATTTTAAAGAATAAATATACACCTTCTTCACCCTGACCCTCACACATATACATACACAACACACAATTTGCAAAATCCGTTCAGGAACCTTTCCGTGATGCCTATAGGGTAATATATGCTAATACTGGCGGTAATTGAATAAAATGTATACGTAAGTTTGATGCATTGTACGAGGGCAAGCCAATAAGTTTTTAGAAAAACATAGTAAAACACATTTTTTTTTTATCGATTCATTTTTATTTCTCGACATAGTTTCCTTTCAGCTCGATTATTGATCCAACGATTCTCCAACTTTTTCAAGCCGTCCGGATAATATGATTTGTCCAACCCTTCAAAATAAGCCTCTGTTTCGGCGATGAGCTGCTCTCTGGTGGTGAATCTCTTTCCTTCGAACCATTTCTTCAGATTTGGATACAGGAAATAGTCGCAGGGGACTAAATCTGGCGAATATATTGGATGAGGAAGCAATTCGTAGAGGAATTCGTTGAATTTGGCCATCGATGCCGGGCACGTGTGAACCCGTGCATTGTCTTAATGGTAGAGCACTTTCTTTCCATTTAGGATATTAATTAATTTAATAATAGCAGATTATACATTTATTTATATAATTATACATGTATATATATATATATTTATTGTATATATATATATATATATATATGTATAATACACATATATATATGTATATATATATATATATATAAACTTTTCTATGATACAATACATGCATATATTTAGTAATAAATAGTAAATTTTGGTTTTTGTAGACTTAGGTAATTTTATGAAAATGCTTTACAATCTTTTAACAATGTCATCGTAAATACATGAATTTAATAAAAAAAATGTAGGCACAAAGATTCGAGATAAGACTCAAACGAGTATATATTAGAGAGATTAATGATTAAAATTTTTGAAAGAATCAATAAAATAAGAAATTGTTAAATTTTAAACATGTAATAAATTTTTAAGTATAAAAACATTTATTTAAAATACCACTCGGGTTCGGATCATCTCGAACAGTTGGTACCCGAGACATTTTGTATCCATACATATAAAAAATTATAATGACGCACGTATTTTATTATTATATAAATACTTCTTCATAATCACTATTCTCCTTTTCTTTGTATTTTGTTTTATATAGGTACTTCTTCATAATCACTATCCTCCTTTTCTTTGAGGATAAATTTTTATGAATTTTACGTGGAATCAGTATACATTAAATTCCTTTTCCATTATACAAATTATTCTTCTTTGTATCGGACACTAACAACAAAGTGAAGGTACATTTATTAAATTTCATTAGATGAATTTTAATAAATTTTATAATCGCAGGTAACAATTAAAAGTGCATACGATTTATTTATTATTTCATTTCGTCAATACTACAGTAACGATTAGTTCAATAAAATGTGTATTACCATACATACAATATATTTTCAACGCTTTCGTATAATCCCGCATTATTAATTTTTTAATTATGCTACTATGTAATAATATCATTTCTATTTTGAACGGCATAGTTGTATGAATAATTTCCTTATTAAATATACCAGAATTACTCATTAATTGGATAAATTTTTCTTGTTATCTATATTCGCAGAATATATCTTGTTGATCAAACATGTCTTTCTGTCAATTATTGGGCCATTTCGTTTTTTATATATAATATACTGTTTCTCCTTGTTGTTCATCGAATGTAAACAAAGATAAATGATACATCATGCGCATCGTACACTCATAATCTATGAGGTACTTACAAAGTAATATATGTAGCAGAGAAATTCAAATTGATTCTATTGCTATAACTTTCATAATTTCTATACATTTTCTTTCAAAATTATATTGACGACGGAAAAAGAAGATATTTTCTCATTAGTCATAGTACATATTCCAATTCACAAGAAACAACACGACGACACAAAGCAATACAGCATATTCGCACAACTTATGTCGACTGACACAATAAATGGACTACTATAGTGCGCTGAGATTAAAATTAATTGTGATTCTGCATTTTTCTAAGAACTTTTAACCGAAATTCCAATCAAACTGAAACATATTAAACAAATCCTATAATGTAATAAATAATATAATACTTATAATATAATACTAGTTCTAATTGAATCTTGAATTTTTTTATAACAACTAGAAATACTTTCTGATTGTTATAACGAGATGTTATAACGTGTTATTCAAGATGTCGAGATTTAAATAAAATATATTTAAATATATATACGCGTGCACACCTTATTTATACCAAACCATAACCAAACAAAATTTCTCATGCATTACTACGAGAATAAGAAGTCTGTTATATATCTGCGTCATAAGAATTATTGTAGCGGACAAAACTGTAGAATACATCTGAAAAAAAATATGCTATCATTATACTTAATGGAAACAGTTTTATTAACCTTTTTGCTCAGCGGTCCACCGGAATACCTCCACTGATCGGGACAAAAGTGTATACATCATACATGGACAGTTTTTGACATTTAAAATTACATTTTACGCCTGAACAACGCCACCTTGACATGTTTAAAAAAAAAGGAATTATTCCTTAAAACAAAATGATTATAATTTCTTCGTGTTTTTATTTTCTTCATGCCAGTAGCATTATAGACATCAATATATTACTACTACTACTAATTATGTTCAAATATATATCATTTGACAAAATCAGTGTTACACTTGGTTGTATACGGCTGTACGAGATGATTTAGCGTAACTCTTATTATAAGGAACAGAATAAATTATTTCGCGAATGCTGGCTATAGTCAACATCTACAACTATTAACTTTTTGATAATCATACCGTAATACTTTTATGAACAGAATAATGAGATAAAAGTTGGTGGAAAGAAATTTAGTATTTATTTAGCATTTTATGTCAATATGTGCTAGAATAAAGTGTAAAATAATAAATTATTGATTTTTTGAAATTACTACCTTAATACCTTCATATAGAATAATTAAAGAAATAGGAATTAGAATCATAATGTGTAAAAAAAGTCATACAATTCTATTTGAAAAAGTAGAGGTGACTTTTATATCTTTTTGATGCCTCCACTTAGAAAAAAGATAATATGATCAAAATACATCTCTCTCGAAACAGTTCCACATTCGAAATATTTTTTTATATCAAAAATAAGCGAGATATTTCAGATGGGCGATTTAAATAGATCACCCTGTATATAAATGCACAATAACGTGTTGAAGAATTTAAAAACACGAGCGCATTCTGTGCGGAATAGTTATTAATCTTAATTGGTGACAACGGGGATATTCAATTTGACCACGTAACGATTAGAATCACTCACAACTTATAGCACTATTTAATATTTTAAAGTTGGTATAGGTCATAAAAGCTAATTTCTAATATAAATAACTCGAATCATATTCTAACATGAAAGCAAACCCTAAGTAGATAATATTTATACTGGCCTCTCAATAACACGAAAATAAATTTATATTGATTTTCAACGAAAGAGTTCGTTTTTCTCCGATTTCAACCGTCAGTACACATCATTTGTGAAATAGGATATTGTTAAAAAAGATATTTAACAAATATTTCTACAAATTGTATTTAGTGTAACGTATCGATCGTTATCATGTCTATTTCGCTCAAATTTAACGAAAACCTTACAGAAAATAATAAGAAACGGCAAAAAATAGACTTAATCATCGATTTCAAATATTGGTAAGTTTAAAGTTTCTTTTTTCTTACTTTTTTAAATATACATACGACGAATAATTTCGAAATAATAATAGACTGATATTAATGATCCAGAATTAGACTCATTTTTAGTTGATTTATCCAACGGCATGTTACATGTCTTTATAACATAAATATGATTAGATTCTTCTTTGTGCATATTTTTTATACGACAATGAAAATTTATGTGAAAAGACTCTTCGTCCGGATCTACAATAGATATTTTAAGATTTAAGCCATAAGAAATTTACCTGTTACAATCGAATGGAAGGGGAATAATTGACTATGATTCGTTCATTTCTTATGACTTAAGGTTTAAAAATCTATTGTAGATCCGGGCTTATTCTACGTATGCGAAAGTTAGAAAACTAAAAAAAATACAAGAAGACATTCGTTTGTGTGTTGATTAAAATTCCCAAAAATTTTTGTACTTAAAACAAGATGAACATACGCAAAAGAGAGAAAGCGAAGATTGAGTAAGAAGTACAAGCAATATGAAAAGGTCCAAGATTTTAATTCAATTGTCCATGTAGGCATCGAGAATTTGCAGACAATAAAAGCAACGTAATAACCAATTAACATTCCTCGCAAAGTAAAAAAGTGATGTGATAATTATCATATTTAAATTTGAATTCATTATAATATTTTAAATTTATTATATTACTTATTATATTATTATATTACTTTTTACATTTGTATGAGCATAGATAAAGCGTATAATATTTCTTGAGAAATCTTACTTTCTTCTATTTTTTTTAATTTTATAATATCAAGAAAAGATAACAGTTTTTTGTCTTTGTAAAACGGCACACAGAATCGCGATCGTTAATATTAATTACAAAAAGTATATCATTATACGATCGGATCTTATGACCATGATATATAAGAAAACATGATCAACAAAGCTTGAGCAAAAACCATACCATAGTTGAAAAATTTCAAAAGAATACTTAAAAAATTTTAGATTTTTTTTGTTAATTTCTTACAGTTCTTACATCCTTTCATACGCAATAGTTACGTTCTTTCCACATTTATTTTAGTTCAATCTGCAACTTTTCCAATAAACTAAAATTCTGATATCTATCATTTATTGTTCTTCACACAAAACGAGATACATTAATTAATCACTTTCCTAATTAATCATTTATTTGTATTTACAATATATTGCCATATATATTTAATAACAATTGTAATTATTTTTATCCAAGGCTTGCATCGCAATCGTGCGTCTCCTATAAGAATGATATTGGCTATATAAATAAAAAATACCATCCGACAAAAGTGGATATTATGTTCAAAAAAAAAATTAAGATGTTGATTGCGAATATTACAGAACAAAGCAATGCTTTTTTGGTTACTCAAGACGTAGAGGTACATGAACAATTTATATATCGTAATAAAAATTGCCATTTTATATTTTACTAGAATGAATCTTCGCTGAATTTTTTTGAATTTAAAAATTACATTATAGTGCAGGGTATAAAGTACACAGAATGCAAAAGAAAATTATAATTTTTATCTCTTAATAAACAAAATATATGAAAATGAAAAAAGACAAATTGTATTATAAGATAAATTTTACCTTTATAAAAGTGTTTTTATTAAGAAAGAAATAGTAAAACTTATGACATGTATCATTAACTATGTATATATCCTATAAAAGCAATAATCTTATAAAGGAAAAATGGGTATATTTTGTATATTTACAACGTTAACGTACATGCTAAATACATTTAATATAATACGTTATTTTTTTATGTTTGTTTTTATTATGTGCATGTAATAAGTGCATAATGCTTTACAATATAAAGTTATAAGAAGTTAAAATTTATTTTTTTTTACATTTAATGTATTGAACAAGCTCATAATATTGACAACAATTTTGTAAGTTTACTAAATGTATGATCAACTCTCTATTAATTTTTGGATTACCCTTATAGAAATTCCCTTATAGAAATTTAATACCAGTACTGGTCACAATTAATCATTTATTTTGAGTATTAAAAGTATTGTTAACAGCACTTTTAATAGGAAAAATAAGTGATTAAATTGTCAGTTTTGTTATTAGATTTCTATAAGGTTTTATATATATTACATTATTTTATTTTATGATATAAATTCAATGTAACTAAATTCATTGAATCTAATCCATATTAAGGACTGAAATTGAAAATTTTGAATATTTCAATTATTTTTTATGAAACAAACGTTTGATATGAAAATGAAAGAGCAATTTCCAGAAGAAAGTATGTTTTGGTGACGTTAATTTTTTTTTAGACAGAAGCATCATAAAGATTTAAAGAATTTTATTTTTTTAAATAAAATTATGATTTTTTAAAAATATAATATGATTGCATAATTGTTCTATATACAAATAAAAATATTAAGTAGATACATCAAAGTCAGATATTTTATACTTTATTCCATATATTAAAGGAATCCTAAGATTTAATTTTATGAAATAAAAATAAGAAGAGTTAGCTGAATACATGTCCCAATTAGTGACAATCGTGATTGATTTTCTTAATAAATCAATTAATATTGATCAATGGGTGTTGTATGTTCATTCTAAAAAATGTTTTAGTATTTAAAATTTGTATGCGTTATCTATTACAACGAATTTTGAATAAAATTAAACGCTTTCGTAAACGCTAAAATATTATAATTGTAAGCGTATTATCAATGATGATAACAAATCTAACAGATGCTCACTAACATCTTGTAAGGCGACGACTATATCAACGATCTCTTCGTCGAATGATCCTAACTATTATTAAACTAAAAGTAAATAAAAGTAAGCACCCAAAATTAAATAGATATTAAAAACATGGTGAATAATAACTGAAAATGTCACAAAAATACATATTTTAATGCATGTTAATTAATGCATCACTAATCGGTACTCAAATTTTGTTTGCCTTTATTACTGACATTTTAAACAAATATCATATAAATCAATAAAAACGTTCCTATTGTTAAATGAAATATGTAATTTATAAATATCAATTGTTATTAAATTAAGAAACAATATTAATAATGTAACTAACAGTCTTGCAGAATTTAAAAAATATACAAATATGAGTTTCTAATCTATGAATTATCTTGCTTAAGTTATTAATAGGAACACTCATGATTTTGTATCAATTTGTGATAGCCGGTGCAGTTCCTAACTTAAGACGGCAATATATTTTCATTAGTTAAATTGTTTAATTCCATTGTATAACTTCCAATATTTTAATCAAATACAATATTGAGTACATAGTGGCAATCTATAGATACGTTTAAACATAATTTAAATTAAATATAAGATTATTTAACTGGATATCAGTAATAAGGATGTTCCTTTGTTTATACGACGTGTCAATATTAGGGACGTTATATGTTTATATCCTCTATCAGTGATATGGATCAATATGCGTCATAAATTGGAACAATTTCGAATACATGTGTCATTAAATTGCATACAAAAACAACGTTTATAAATATGTAATAAATAAATTAAGAATTCCTAAGAAAAAAATAAAAAAAATTATGTTATCTTAATCTTAAATGTGTCCAAACTTGCTAAAAAAAATTAATTTCATGTACTTATTGTGACATACGTATCGACAATTTATTAATTCTCTTTTGCCACGAGTTACTTTGTCACTAATTGGGACATTTGAATAGAATAAGGAGAAAAAAAGTTAGTCATAGAAAATGCCTATATTGCTAGGTTCGCTGAATGGAATAACTTGCAACATTTTGTCGTCATATTGAGCATTCATACAGTAAGTGAAAAAGTATTAGTACAGAGAAAATATTTTTTAAAAAACTTTATTTTTAAAAAGTAAATATTATCCAGCGA
The DNA here is from genome assembly GCF_000204515.1 of Acromyrmex echinatior. Next base: position 48,459 of record NW_011627037.1, read on the forward strand.
GAAATGACTCATCGAATTGATGTCGAATCGATATAAATACGATGATTTCAACATCAATTTGATGTCGATTCGACGTTTAATTAATGATCATTTCTTGTTGAATAATTAATAATTTATTCATAAAGAATGGAGTGTATGTTTTTTAAAATTATATATACATAAAAAGATGTGTAATTATATCATCCGAAAAATAAGTGAAAATTAAAAATTGTATTGTTTGAATGCTCAAAAAGTATTCGTACAGACGAGAAATTTAGCTTCTAAAATTAGAAATATGAAGCTCGTTTGTTTATGTTAAAATAAAATGTATTCATTGTATAAAATTGCTAATTAACGTAGGAAGTAAGATGGTTCCAATGATGGAATGTTTGGTGAGCCAATATTTATGGACAACAATTTAGGAGAGATACACAAATCACACTTCACACTTCAACGTGCCACACACGCGTTCCGCCATCTTCCAACTCTGCTCTTACTCTATTAATCTTCCTTTACCTTTTCCTTCTTACGCGAGCGCGCTGATATTCTAACACATATCATCATAATCGGAAACGCGCGAATAAAATAAAAATTTATAAACGAAACATATACTCTTCCTACATTCGACCATTCTGCACAATCGTGCGTCTCGCACGACACCAGCTGTAAACAACGTCACACAAAACGATTTCCACTAAATTCACAAAAATAAAACACTCTTATCGTGTTTGCTATGATCGCTTGAACTCATTTACTATTAGTCGACTTAACATTAAAACGTCTTACAAAAATAAAATAGATTATTTATAACTAATGTCTTACCAATAAAATTGATTACTTATAATTAACGTCTTACAAATAAAATTGATTATTTATAATTAACTGTATTCCAAGGTTTAACATATTCAGCGCAAGTAGAAGTACTTACAGGTCCTTCGTGAGAGTCGCTTTTAATCACATCATATGTGTCGTTAGGCTTAACCTTCTCAATTCGATATGGTCCTAAATATTTCGCTCGTAATTTTCGGCCTGGACCTAATTGTGTTCGTTTAATTGCTACTAGGTCTGCCACTTGGTATTCTGTAGCCTTCTTACGTCTGAGATTATATGTCTTACAATTCTCCGATTGCACTTTCAGAATTTGTTCTTTCGCTCTAGCTCTAATTTCATTACGCTCTTTGGTACGTTTTGCCGCCATACGTCGTTTCTCGTGAATCGTTCGAATTACGTCTAATTCTAGTGTTCTGGGAATAACGAAGTAAATCTCTACCATCTTGAAATTTATATAATAAATCGCCGCTTATGTGATAATTCTTATACGATTTGTCTTTGACAATTTCTTCTATCGCTTAAATCTCTTCATCACTTGCTTGTTGACTCCTAATCTGTGGTATAATTGGACTTTTCGCTATTATCATAACCGGATGTCGACTCAAAGCATCGACGTGTTTCATACGGATTCCTGGTCTGTGCTTTATGATGTAATTATAATCCTCTAACACTAAAGCCTATCTCACAATACGTGTACTTAACTCTTTTTTGCTCATGGTTCGCTGAAAAGCCGCACAATCAGTAATTATTTTAAATTGAATTCCTAACAGGTATACTCAGAATTTTTTAAGTGCCTCTACTATCGCAAATGCCTCCAATTCGTAACTCGTGTAATTCCTTTCCTCTTTTTTAGTCTTTTTGCTCATAAAATATACTGGGTGTAATAAGTTGTCTTCGTCTGAACGCTGCAGAAGTACAGCTCCATAACCGTTTATACTTGCGTCCGTATGTACTTCCGTTTCGTGTCGCGAACGATATATTTTCAGTACTGGATTCAGTTCTGAGTTAGAGTCGTCTTCAATTGTATGAACCCGTTTCGAGCTTTATCGTCAAAATTATATTGGGAGTACAAATTAGTTCGGTTAATTTTCCAAAAGCTGGCTACGGCTGTTGTGAATGGTTCATAGTGACAACTGATTTTGGCGTTTTCAGAGAGGTTAAACATCTGCTAATAATATTCAGTTTATATCGCTTTGAGTTTCATACAAAAACCTTGATTTTTACTGTGAAATGTCGAATTTTGTGTTAACCAAGCAGCATTTGCGGGAGGTTCTAATTTTTTGTTTTAATTGGAAGAAAAGTGTAGCTGGAGCCCATCGAATGCTTGTCGAAGTTTATGGTGACACTGCTCCAACTGATAAATCATGTAGGGAATGGTTTCGACATTTCAAGGATGGAGATTTCAGCGTTGAAGACAAGCCTCGCTCTGGACAGCCAAAAAAATTCGAAGACAAAGAATTAGAGGCATTACTCGAAGAAGATCAGAGACAAACACAAGAGGAGCTTGCGTTGAAAAACAAGGAAATTGAGTGCCTTATGAACTGAAACCGAGAGACGTTGAAAGGCGATTTTTCACTTGCGAACAGCTGATTCAAAGACACCAAAGAAAAGGTTTTTTGCATCAGATTGTGACTGGAGATGAGAAGTGGATATTCTACGACAAACCCAAGAAGAAAAAATACTACGCTAAGCCCGGTCAATCGTTGCCATCGACCTCAACATCAACACCAAAGCCGAACATTCTTGGTTCGAAGATCATGCTCTGTATCTGGTGGGACCAAAAGGGTATTGTTTATTATGAGCTGTTGAAACCTGGCGATTCCATTATCCCACCGGGCGATCGATATCGGCTACAATTGATTCGTTTGAACCGTGCATTGCGAGAAAAACGGCCGGAATACGAGTAAAGACATGATAAAGTTATTTTTCTTCATGACAACGCTCGGCCTCATGTCGCTAAAGTCGTAAAAAAATATTTGGAAACGCTCAAATGGGATGTTTTACCGCACCCGCCGTATTCTCCGGACATTGCTCCTTCTAATTACTGGTTGTTCCGAAGGATGTAGCACGATTTGGCAAGTCATCGGTTCACTTCTTTCGCAGAAATCGAAAATTGGCTCCAAAATTGGATCGCCTCCAAAGACGAGTCATTTTTTCGAGATGGAATTCGAAAATTGCCTGAGAGATGGGGAAAAGTAGTAGCCAGCGATTGACAATATTTTAATTAATCTGTTCATTCATTTTATTTTGAAATAAATGCATTTTTGAATACAAAAAAATGAACCGAACTAATTTGTACTCCTATGATTGATCTTTCCGCAACATGTCGCTCAACGATTTCGCAATTGTAGAATACGAAGGTATAAACTTTCTGATGAAACCCGTTAATCCAAGAAAGCTTTGAATATCTTTTAATTCTTTCGGGTAATCTATCATGGCTTTGACTTTCTCTTGGGAAGGGTAAATTTTGTCCCCTTCTACTATATGACCTAGAAATTCGATAATTCTTTTCACGAATTGACACTTTTTAAAATTAATTTGTAAACCGTAGTCGCTAGCTGTTTTTAGTACGATTCGCAAGCGTTCCAACGCTTCTTGTTCGTTTGCTGCCGGCACGATCAAGTCATCCACGTAAAGTAACACTATATTTTGTCTAATCAAATCCCAGAAAGCAGCATTAATATATCTTTAGAAAACCCTCGGCGAATTACATAATCCAAAAGGGATTTTCAAGAATTGATATTGATCGTTCGGAATGACAAACGCCATATATTTTCGACTCTCTTTTTCTACGGATACATGAAAAAATCCATTTTTCAGGTCTAACGTACTAAACACAAGCATCCTCTAATTTATCTAGTAGATCTTCGATTAGTGGTAAGGGATGACTATCCCTTTCTATAACTCGATTTAATTTCCTATAATCAATACATACACGCGGTGATCCATCCTTCTTTCTTACTACGACTATTGGACTCGCGTATTCCGACTTACACTTCTCAATGACCCCGTCGTTTAGCCATTCCGCTATTTGGTTTTCGACTATTTCGCGCTCAGGTGCCCGATAATCGTCGCGTTTTTGAAAGATAGGTCTTTCGTCTTTTGGTACAATATGCATGCTCACGTCCGTTATCTTACACTTATTTACTTGATACGTTTCAACAATTATCTCTACTTCTTCGCGTACTTTCGGATCCGTTACATTACCAATGTCTAACGGTTGCTTTTCGATCACGTTGATTTGTGTTAACAATTGAGCAGGTGTTGCTCTTCGTATAGTTATTCCGTCGTTATTGATGGTCATTTCCGTCATCGCTAGGAAATCGCTACCAATTATAACGCTTGAATTTGTAGCTTCATTTGGCACAACGTGCACTATACACGGATATTCATCAACATCTACTTCTACAATTGTATTTACGCAACCTAATGAATGCACTTCGTTTTTTCCAAAACCAGTTAAACAGATACTATTTCTCCGTAGCTTATCTAATTTCATTTTATCGTAAACATCTTTGCGCATTACCGTTTTGACTGCCGGTATCAATTAACGCATTAACTCCCACACTGTTTATCGCGATTTAAACATTCTACCGCTCGATGAATCAGTAACCATATTAATTACCGTCGTTTTTTTATCCGCTACAGCTTCTATCGCCTGACGCGTTACACAGATTTGCCGTGTGTCCGTATTTTTGACACTTAAAACATTTTTTACCTAATTCTTTCTTCTTACAGTCTTTAGATTTGTGTCCTTTATCGCCGCACGTCTATCTCCTGTTCTTTTTCGCCACTTTTTGGTGTTGTTAGTTTCCTCGCTTCCTCTGTCTTCTTCGACATGCTTTTCTTCTCTCTCGTTCTCATCCTTTTAGTATTCTTCTTCCGAATTGCTTCGTATACTTTAAGCTTCTCCTTGAATTCTGTCAATTTTTTAGCTCCGTACAATATCATCTTGCCCTGTGCGTCTTCCGGAATTCCGTTAATCACGTATTTTATGAGTGCTTCTGCTTCTATTTTATCTCTAGCAGCTATTTCTTTCATCACATAATAATATTCCTCCAAGGTTTCGTCCCTCTTCAGTCTTCTTCTGACCAGAATATCGTGTATTTGAGCACTTTCTATAAATTCGTCTATAAATTCGTCTCGTAAAATTTCTTTTAATTTCTTCCACAACTTGATAACGCCTTCGCTGTCGATGAGCATTTTAACAGGTCCGGTGATTTCTTTGCGAACACTAATTTCTGTAATTCCGACCATCCGAACAGATTAGCCGCATCTTCAAATTCAGATATCCATCTTTCAACCGGATATGTATCTTTTCCAGTGAAAGTTTTAATTAAATCTTGTACATCTCGGTATGTCATGGACAGATGTTCGTGTTCACTTGACCGCCTCTTGTGGAGTGGTTCTCTTCGAGATTATTTTTGCCCTCTTCGTTGCTTCTTTCTTCCTCTCTTTCGTCATTTTACTCGTCAACTGTTCCCTCGTCACTCACATCTTCGTCTAAGTCATCGTCTTGTTCACTATCTTTAATCGTGAGAGTATCTAAATCCATTAAACCATGTAATATGCGTGTCATTATCTCTTCTCTGTTTCCGCCGTACTCTAAACCGAGAATGTTACAGCAGGATATCAGGTCACCGATCGAGAGTTTTCGCGCCGCTTCTATTTTGTCCACGTATCCCGTTGTGTCTTTTTTAAAAATGAAATCCTCAAAGTCTCTGAGTCTTTGTCTATTTTTTCGATCACCTTCCTTTTCGAAGATAAACTTGTATAAAGCCGTCACGGCACGGTTGACGCCGTGCGTATCTTCTGCTTGATTGGTTCAATTTGCGCGAGATTATTCATCTTGTCTCTGCACACTTTACGCAATGTGGCAAATGTTTACCGTCGCGCGATCTGTTGTTGCACCGTCTTGTTCGCGTATACTTAAAACCGTCTCACGTTCACTTACGTCGAGTAGTCCTGCCACCACACTTTCGATGTCGTTATCAGCGCTACTGTCGCGCGCTTACCCGCGTCGTATTGTCACTGCCCTCTCGATGTGCTGATTACCGACGCATTCACAGTCTTGTCAATGTATTTCTGACGTCGCTGCCTCACCTTGTAGTTGCACACTCAATGTCTTTCGGATTCTTAACGTTTTCGAGATTTGAATGTCGTCTTATTTTCTTCTTTTCTCTTCTTCTCATCGTCGTGTCCTCTCCGTCTTGCGTCTTTTCGTCTTTTCAGCTCTTCATCTTTTCCTTCGTCCTGTCGTCTCCTGTCTTATCGTTTGCGTCTTTTCGTCTTATTTCTTCTTCATCTTTTCGTCTTTAGTCTTTTCGTCTTTAGTCTTTTCGTCTTTTTCGTCTCTTCGTCTTTTCTTTCGTCCTGTCGTCTCCCGTCTTATCGTCTTTCGTCTTGCGTCTTTTCTTCTTCGTCTTTTCATCTTTAGTCTTTTCCTCTTTTTCGTCTTTTCGTCTTTTCTCCCCTTTTGTCTCTCACCAGCTCTTATCTCGAATGAGCCCCCAAATTTGTAGGAAATGAGATAGTTCCAATGAAGGAATGTTTGGAACCAATATTTATGGACAACAATTTAGGAGAGATACACAAATCACACTTCATACTTCGACGTGCCACAAACGCATTCCGCAATCTTCCAACTCTGCTCTTACTCTACTAACTTCCCTATACCTTTTCCTTCTTGCGCAAGCGCGCTGATACTCTAGCAGATACTCTAATAAAAATTTATAAACGAAACATATATTCTTCCTACATTAATGTTTATTTTCTACAAAGATTTTTTTTATAAAAAAACAAATTTCCTTGTACGAATATTTTTTATTCTCATTTGCACCCGAATACTTTTACAAACAAAATAATAAAGAGAATCAATTTGTGTAAAGAAAACACATAATTGCTTAAAAAAATATATGAAGTTAAATGATTAATTTTAGAAATAAGTAATTGCGTTTTTATTACACTAAATGATCCCACGTATTATATTCTGTTCATATAAATTTTATACATAGAATAATTAGAAGAATCATATTATGTAAAAAAATTATGTTATTTTATTTACAGTAGTATTTATGGAAATAACCTTCGTATTTTTTTAGTGCTCCCACCTAGAAAAAAATGTGATCAAAATATGTACTTCTCAAAACAGTTCCAATTTCATTTGAAAAATTTTCGTATTCTTAAGGAAAAATGAAATATTCAAGGATTTCAATTTAAAAAAAATAACATCTTGTATAATTAATTTAACTGAATAAATTAATGATCACATTATCTTTTTAAAAGAAATATGTATGGATGGAAGATACAAGTGCAAAAACATTCAATTTTGAAGTTCAATCTACAGACAATGAGGTTGAAAATGTGGTAACTCGTGAAAACCTCTCACATTACATATGTTATACTTCCTATAAGATTGATTGGAGCAACACAAGAATTGTAAAAGCTGCAACTAACATGAGTAATTTTCTCCTTTTGACTGAGGATGGCAAAGTAAAGTATTACGACGATATCATCATGAATACATATTAGTAATAATAATTATTAACTTTACTTAGATATATTACATTTATTTAACTTAGATATATTACACACACAATTCGATCGAAGGTAAAGAAAAAGAATGCAGTATACATCAATTGAATATACATGAAATGAATATCAAAGAGCAGATTACAAGCATGAGTTGCGGATATAATTGTTATGTGATAGCTACAAACAGTCGTACGTTCTTTTGGGGTTTTATATATAACGACAGAGAGGATTCTTCTCATGATAGTGCCGAATATATGTGCCGAAATTCATGGTGTACATTCGACCCACATAAAAAATTTAATTTTACATTCAAAACAATTGGTAATTTTCTTAAAAACACATTCCTAAAAATGTAAAGATGTATACATCAAAAATTTATAGCTGCAAGTATTGTAGAGTAACCTAATCTATCTTAATGTTTAGTCAAGATAGCTTGTGGGATTGATTACACCCTTGCTCTAACTAATGAAGGAAAACTCTACTGCTGGGGAGGTCCATACTTTTATGAAACGACTTTTTGCAGCAATCATTCCGGCAACAATGACATTTCCCCTATCCAGGTAAATGATTTGTTTCAGTATTGTATTATGACAAATCGGAAAAGACTAGGAAAGCTTAAACTAAACTAAAAAATTTTTCGATTGGCAGATGAATATAATTAATGTAAAAAACCTATCAGACATCGCCGTCATTAATTACACTAATTTTGTCAAGTCTAGCAAGAATGAACTTGTGTACGCATGGGGTTTTATTTTTAAAAGACAATATAAAGAACCAGCTGTTTGTGAATATACGAACGCGTTTGACATATCCAACTCGATGACAGCTCGTTCACCAATATCCGTGGCCGATGAATTCATAAATGAAGAATTTCACATATTAAAAGACTTGGAAACTGCATTCAACGATCAGGTTAGATTTTATTCTTTGTATTTATTTGTTTCTCGAATTCAGTATTTCCAATGAAGTATCATAAAAATTGCAATACAATTTATTTTTACAATTTAGTTTTGAATCTTTAAAAGATGTCAAAAATTTTCAAATTCTTTCAACTGATGACGTGTTAAAAACCGCAAGCAAGCCATTAATTGAAAATGCTTACAATCTGAAATTTATTATACTGATTATCATTGTTCTATTTTATCTCCTTGGTAAAGTCTTAGCGTATTTTTCAATAACACCTCTCGTTTCGTGATCTGATATCTTAATCATCAGAACATTTCAAAGAAGTCCTTATCTACCGATATTTGTAACCTAGCATTTTCTTTTGCTTATATCTCAGATTGTAGTGCATCGATTTTAATTAATTTTTTTTTAATCTATTGTTTGAAGACTAAGAAAAAGAATTTTTGAGTTAGAAATTCTAAAATGTCATAGCATAAAAGATATTTTGCAATAAGTGAAAAGGGATCGGAAAAAAAACATCTGACCTATCAAAGAGGTTACGCCCTTTATAGATACTGAGGGTTAAATGTCTTTCTTTTTATTACATTTTTTCATTGCGTAACAAAAAAGATTTGGTGATTATATAATACATATGTTCAACTTTAATAACTAATTCGTGTTTCCTGTCTAAAGTCAACAAGTGATCTCACGATAATGGTCGAGAAACAATCAATTTATGTTCACAAAGTTATCCTGAAGATTCGTTCCACATATTTTAGAAGTATGTTCCAAACTAATTATGTTGAAAATAGACAACGGTACGTTTTTACAAAAAAAAGTATATTAAAAAAAAACCTTTTTTGTTTGATTTGTTTGTATATTGAATATTTTAATATGTTTTTCTTGACAGTGTCATCGTGAATAATTATTATAGGTATGTCATTTATAAAAAATTTTTAGAATATTTATATACTAGTAGGATCAATGTATCATCTTTTAAAAACCTATTAGGTGAGTTTGAGTTAAACGTGTCGAATATTACATATGTAATTCGCGACTAAAATATCTCTTTGTTGCAGATCTTTTGCAATTGGCAGATGCATTATGCGAGAAAAATCTCCAGATGGATTGTATACGAAAAATAAAGAAAACAATTAACGTATCGAACGTCATGTACTTTTTTAACCTTATCAACGACATAAACGAAGAATATCACAAGGAGGTAATTGTTTTTTTGTTTTTATTATGGATTTTTTTTCTATTGTAAGACAAAAATATTGCAGAATTTATAATGGGATTAACATATTAATCCAATTGGGATATGTTTTCCATTTTTCTCTTTCTGTCCTAAAATATTATTCCTTTAAAATTCCTAGACGCGAATCTTTTACTTTATAAATAAATGTATATTCCATTCTGAAGCTCAAAGCCGACACTAGACATTTCGGCACCTGAGGTAAAATAAAAAAATGCGCTCTTTAGTAAAAAATTTCTTTATGAAATGTGAAATATAACACAGTACAACACATATTTCCTCTCGAAAAAATCGAAGAGATTCTGAAAGTAGATATAATAAAAAAAAATATCCGTGCCTCGGCGTTTTTACCAAATCAGTCGTTAATGTTTTTATAGTCATTTATCGTATTTGCTTTATATTTTTACAATTGTTTAAAATTATATAATAATTTTTTTAAATAAATAATTGACGTTTTTGCATGTAAAATTATGCAATGAGTCGGAATACAAAAAAAATAATTGAGAATTATTTTTTTTCATACATTTTCAAATTTTTGTATAATAATAATAATAATAGAATTATAATTATAATTATTATAAGAATTGGTCATTTGAGTTGCCGTTTATAGAATTCCGATTTTGTATTACGAATAATAGACCAACAGTATTCACCAAGCATGTGTATTTTCCTTTGAAGCGTTTCTCAGTATCCTGAAAACGTTCATCACTGTGAATTCGCCAAATTTGATGGAAAAAAATCCAAATGATTGTGAAGAAAGTGTATTTTGAGCAACATGTTAAAAATCGTATTGTATTATTTTTTGTCGTATTGTATTATGAACGAAACATTATCCATTTAATAGCAGTTAATCCTACACTTTATATAACATAATTTTCATTCAAAGATATTACTTTTTAATTAATAACCATTTACTACAAACACTATACAAACTTATTTCTACTTTATATAATATTATGTCAATGGTTATTCAGTTAAAAGCAAAGAATATTGATTTGATCTGGTAAAAGAAACTTATTAGATGAATGAATGCCGAAACAGGGGTACTTTTTTTATATCTTTCAGAATCTCTTTGATTTTTCCATGAGAAGAAAAAAATCGATTTTTGTCGTATTGTGTAATAAGAAATATTAATTAATAGTAATTAATAATATATACATATATATTAATTAATAGTAATAGGTATATAATAATATTAATTTGAAATAATCACGTGTATAGAAGAAGAGTTATACGCTATAAAATTTACATGTATGTTACAAATGAAACAGTTATTAAAATCGCAATAATATTTTTCGTATTTTGATAAATGCAAAATTATCAATTATTATATCAAAATCTATATAGCCTTTCATTTTCTATTTCATTTTCAATTGAAAGGTTTCCTATATTTTCCTGTATTTGATATCACGGGCCCACTGAAAAAAAAGTACCATGTGCTGGTAAAGAGCTATTCTTATGTATTTTGAGTCGCTAAATCTAAACCATATGTTTCCCGAGTTGAGAATTACGTGCAAATATAGTGATACATAAGTGAAAACACCTACAAGTACCTGCTGCTATGGAGGCTTTTGGAGACAATGATAACTGCCCCGAACTACAGCCCCATGTAGAATGATTCGTTTTCTGATCCACCGTGATAATGAAGCCAGCGAAGGCGGGCGGCCTTGCAAGGGGGCAATAGGGTCCCATACAGCACAGAAAGATTGCAGAAACATTGCAGAATGATTTCAATAAAATATTGCAATATTGCATGATGATTGCAAAACGTTGCTGATTCATTGTTGCAAAATTCCAACAATAATAAGATGTTCGCTGTTTGTTATATTGCAACAAAACGTTCTAACAATATTGCAATGTAATGTATTTGGATAAATTTTTTACGAAGACTCTAAAATGAAAACTATTTTTAGACATATACCTCACTAACTTTAATTTTTCTACAAATCGTGTTTCTAGTGATATGCGCAAAAGCAATTTTTTATGATAAAACCATTAAATATTGCAATAAATATAGTATTAATTCTGAAGGATAAATTTATTCGTAAGGATAAAGCACATGTGTATGTCTCGAACAAACTACAAATATTATCTACATTAATATAATAATACAGTCGCTTGATAAGTTAATCATGGATTAAGTTAATCGCAATGATTCTTTTTAATTCGAAATCATTCCGAGTCAAATCGATTGAAACCGAGTTGAAATCGATTAAAAAATGACGGTATGAAATTTATCAATAAAGTTAGGGTGCTGATTTATTCAGGCGTTCACATCAGGCATATCATTGATCACATAATTAATATTTCGATAAATCGTTTTCAGCAGCTTAATTGTTTATCCTTCCATTTATCTTATCCGATAACGATGCATTCATTGTATCCAAACTCGATTATTATATAATCTTTTGGTTTCATATTTAAAATAAATATAAAACTTAGCTAATGAAATGGCCGTCAAATAATAGATCAATAAATTTTTTATTTAAATATAAAATGAATTATATTAATTATTATATGATAAGTGTTAAATTAAAAGGCTACATAAATATTGTAAAAACTTATATTTTTATATTATTATTATTGTAACAATTAAAGAATTACAGTTTTGCAATGTTTGTAGAATATTAAAAGCATATTACTGACATTTTATAGGCATATTGTTAATTTACATTTCTGTAATATCTCTGCAAAGTTACATTGCAATCTGCAATATTGTAACATTGCAACAATATTGCTACAATCTTCTGTGCTGTGTGAGAGTGAAGCCGTAATGTGGTTAATAACATTTGAAGGCAAAACAGTGCGGAAACACGCACGAACATAAATCGATCTTTTTTTAAATATATACAGATACAATGGTAGAGATGATGTACGGGCAGTTATTGTGATCTGATGGCTGCTTTTCTGAAAATTGGTCTGTGGTATAACTCTTCGGGAATTATTATAAGTTTAACCTGTCTATAACGTAAGGCACTCAGAGTTCATCGCTAAAAGTTATGCAAGAGGTATAGAGAACGTAGATATGACGTTTGTTGCTACCTTGTCCATCAATCAAGGATTGCCTTTTGTAGCGTATTAGTATTTCAGAGCGTTCAGTACAGTATTTTTTGACGGCTGATAAATATTTCTTAATTTGGGAAACATATAGTCTAGGTTTAATAAAAAATTTGTCAATGGTCTTAGAATATATTAATAAAAGAGATTTCGAGGTTTTTGACCCATTTTTTCGCTCTGGATTGCACATTTACCATGAATGGTCCTATTTTGATATCAGATTCGTATTCAGCGATTCAAAATACATAAGAATAGCTGAGTCTCCACCCCAGTACATGGTACTTTTTTTCTGTGTAATTTTTCTTGACTAATGACGATCTTAAATAATTTTTCATTAATTTTAATTTAATGTAGCATCAAGTGGACCGTAATTCAAAATTACGATTAATAAATTAGAATATGTAGGAAATTAAATTGCCATTTTTGCGCTTTAAATTGTTTACATGAGGTAAATGCCTCCCTCGCCACACCCGGCTCTGTTGAAGCTATCCAGCTGCCAATATCACTTTAGGATATTAAATCATCACGATGCTACGAATGCTTTAAATAAAACGAATGCTTTTGTAAAATTCTTTTTTCTAATTGATTAACCAAACGCTTCAAAAGCATTTGTAATGAGACTTTAACCATAGCTTTAGACAGAATTCATTAGCTGTAAAAATATATCTTTGTATTAGAATAGAGAGAGCGGAGCTAATTGTGACACTTTTTTTAAATTATAAATCTTCACACAATTATGATAGACTAATGGTAAATGCTTTAAAACGTTGCATATTCATCTGGCTCAATAAATGAGTACTTATAAATCGTTAATATCTCATAACTAAGAATAAAAATGTTCATTATAATGCAAAGTGGATCAATATGCCACTTATGAGGCATGTTGAGCATCCTCGAAGGATAAATTGAACCATAAAGATAATTGTTTAATGAAATTATAAATGATTAAAAAACTTGAAAAGAATTATGTACACTAATCGAATTTTTATTAATAGTGTAATAATTTGTAATACTCTCTCTTTTTAAATGCTTATTAGATTAAAATTATAAAATCTTTACTCTTTATAATAATAATTAAACGTAAAATATATATTTAATCGTTAAGATGGAAAAAGTATCGATAAATATAGATTTTGAGCAGCAGAGTTTATAAGGTTCGTTATGGATACTGAGTCCAACAAGCCCCATATTGCTGTTGACTGAAATACTTATTTATGACTGAAAAACCGTAAATAAAATAGCAACTTGAATATTAAAGTTAAAAAATACGATAATAACTTCCAAAAACATATTTGATTGTTATAAATAGCTTTAATTACTACGTAGACCAAAAAGAGTACTCATCTAATAATTTTACTTTTGGTATATGAAAAAGCTCACGTATTTGGCTATTGACAGCTAGACATAGATTATTAAGGCATCTCTGTCTTTATGTTACTTATGCAAGCATACATATCTATATATATTTTGGTTATTCAGATATTTGCATTTAATCAACTTGCCCTTACGCGCAACTAGCCCCATTCTATCTTACATGTTTTTAAATTCACTTATATGTGTAGCTTCTATTTTTTAGGAATTGATGAAATATTGTTTCCACTTCTATTTTAAAAACATGGCGACTGTAATCCAGACAGACGGTTTTGAAGATTTGGATGTCAAAACAAAGGCTATGTTAATGAATAAAGGGTACACCTTTTTGTCATCAGAAATTAATAGTTCTGGTTATTTAGAATAATATTTCTTAGAGGAAAAAAAAATATAATGGACTTCGTTCTATGAAAACGATTTACTCTCATAATCGAAACCATTATTGCATATGGTAAAAAATAAAAAAAAAATCATTATAAATCATTATTTTATTTCATTTCATTTTATACGTTTTAAAAAACAAGATACAAAAAGAGCATAAAGAACCACACCACAGGTTATAATTTGTGATATTTACTTATTATTATATTAATTAAAACATTAAACGTTTCGGCCACAATCTGGCCATCTTCAGTAATACAATAGTCTTCATAAACCGCAAAAATACATTTAGTTGAAATTAAATTCAACAGTCCATTGTTGTAATAAAAATAACATGT
>NW_011627038.1:4147-35240 GCF_000204515.1 Acromyrmex echinatior
GGGGGTCTGGGAGAGGCATCAGGCACCGGCGGAGCAACCTTGCGGTAAATATTTTTTTTTCTTGTGTTAACATCAGTATCTTTCTTCTTTTAAATTTATTCTTGAGTAGTTTCATTTTAATGATTTAAAAATAATGATTAGAAAATAATTAGAATAAAAGAATTATTTTGAAACTTTATAAATATGTATTTTTAAGAAAATATATAATTATTTTTATAAATAACTGAATGATAAATTATAAAAAATTCATTGCTTATAAAAATTATATATTTTGAATATTATATGATTTTATTTTTAAGAGAACGTTACATTTAGTAAATATTTTTTGAAATATTGGTTGATTTTTTACTTCATTTTAATTTGGATTTCATATTCTTTTTGTTACAGAATCATCGTAGTGACGTTGCTGATATAACTTCATGTGTGGTAATTTTATTAATTACTACATATCTATAGATGCATATGCATCAATTTATTAAAAATATGTGAATATACTGTATGTATAGCATTCCATACATCCGTTGCCTTAAAATGAATAAGTAATAACAGATTGGGATAAACTTAATCCTGAATACTTCTTTATTATATTGAATTTATTGTGCATGTATTGTTAAATTTATAATGTCACGTTACACTCACTCAATAAAAAGTTTTTCACACATGAATATGTATAAATATGTATAAATATACATAAATATCCATAAACATGTATAATCATATATGAAATATGTCCATACAGCCTTCTTTCTCTTGTAAAATTACTTTTTAGTGTGATAGAAATAATAATTGTGATGTGAAAATATTAAAAATAATTAAAAGAGTAATTTTTATATTATTTGTTTTAGAGAAAAATCAAGTTTAAAGAAATGTAAAAAAGCCGCTCATGTATAATTATATATATAAAATTATGCATAATTGTGTATGAGCAATTTTTTCGAACATTTTTCCAAACTTGTTTTTTTTCTAAACAATGTGAAAAATTAACCCTTTAATTATTTTTAATGTTTTTACATTACTATTATTATTATTATTATTATACTATTATTATTGGGTTGGCCATATTCGACGGAAAGATGTTTTTTTTTCAATTATGTTTGGACGTATTTCGTATATGATTATACTTGTTTATGATTTATTATATTTATGTACATATTTATACATATTTATACATATTCATGCATGAAAAATTTTTTATTGAGGCACTTTAAATTATTTCTAATTGTTATTAAATTTAGCTCAAATTTTATGTACTAATCGTAAATTCATACGTGTTAATGTGAACATTATGTTATTAAGTAATTTAATTACAAAAGTATAATAAAAAATGGGTTCTTTCGATGATCGTTTTTTATTTTAAAATAATACATTTTGGAAGTTAAAACGAAAAAGAATAAAATATTCATATTTTTGAAATATATGAAATACGGGAAATTAAAAAATATAAAGTTTATATAAAATAATAAATAGAGTATATGAAATTATTTTCTAGGGATACCATTCTATAGAAAAATGCTTATTACAGTTTAATAATAAAATATTGTTTTATTATTTTTCCTATCTATCCTATCCTCAAATATTCATTCAGGATTAAGTTTTATACAAGTTGGTGCAGGAAAGCAATATCTATATATTATACATATACACGGAAAAAAAAAACAGCTGGAAACTTTATTGATTCAGCAAATCTACAGTCACAATATACAGACAGTTAATTTTCTATGTTAAAGTAGCAAAATTACCAGCTGAATAACATTAGCGATTTGTTAAGCCATCAATTCTTCTTAGTTATAGATATTGAATTCGAGCAGTAAGTTATAGGTTTGCTGTATCACTCAATTAATTTTTTTTCTATGTACACACATATATATACATATAATATGAACTGTTTTCTAAGAAATTTCTTCTCTTTCTCACACTTATTTATATTCATCTTACTAATGAAATGATACAAAAATTTTAATGTAGAACATATAATTTATTAATCTTTTCTGTAAAAGGCATTTTACGTTTATTAATTATTATTATTTATCTCAATGCACTTACTTCAGCCTAATCTTTTATAACTTATTCATATGTAGCTAACTGGATTTATACTAGTTAAAGCAGTACATGATGTAAGATCCAATATACATTTTGTCAAAAAATATAAGAATTTTATTTTATAACTATTTTAATATAACGTTGAGAGTTTTGCATAACTTGAAATACTTAATTTTGAATTAATAAATTATTCAAAAAATGATTTCAATAGTATACAAAATACGATAGGGATATATTTATTGAATTGAGAGAAAACAATCCCTTCCAGATCTCACATCATTCACCTGAATTTCTCATCTCCGCATGTTTTGAGATGAGATTCAGCAACGAATCGTTCGAATCGTTAAAAATACATACATTGGCCTTGAATTTTATCGGATGATAATCGTTTTAGTAATTTTCAATTATTTATTTTTGAATAAGTCTTTTTGATTACATTATAAAATTTACTTAAGCAATTTAATTTAGTTTCGTAATATTCGAGACTCTTGAAATAAAAACGTTATTGACATGAAGATTTTTTAAAATTTAGGTTTATATTTAGTTAAATATTTATGTTTTTGATTTTGAATAAACACGAAATTTATTCGTATATTAATAGAATTGTTATTATTAATGATAATTGTTTATATTAATATTTAGTCCATTTTATTAATATGATGGCCTCTTCGCGACGCGTTCGTGTTCCGCGCATCATACAAAAGCGTAAAGTCTTACGCTTATTGCCGACGATATTAGTCGGTAGTAGTCGGCAGCAAAAAGGAGTATTTCTCCTTGTTGTCGATTTTTGGCTTATGAAGCCAGAATTTTGGCCAGGAGCAACGAAAGGTGAGTTCAATCTGGCCAGAAGAAAGAAGAGAATCTCTACGAGTCCAATGAGCAGAATGTCTAAAATCGACACATAAGACAACTTTAAGATATCTTTCAGAATTCTTTATGAAATATCTTAAAGATGTTTCTTAAAGATATCTTAAAGTTGTCTTATTCGTCGATTTTAGACATTCAGTTCATTGAAAGATAGATTGAGGTGTGACACCTAAGTTTGTAAAAGATAAACTGAATATTCGGGAGGATAATTTGCTCGCAAATTGCGAGTTCTTACATTTTTTTAGAGTTATTTAAAATACAAAAAAAAACCAACAAATAACAAGGCTAATGAGAGACAGTGCAGATAATCAAGTGCAAGTTTGATAGATTAAAAAAAATCTACAAAATTTGCGTTTAATTATCCGCGTTGACTCTTATTAGCCCTGTTATTTATTAATTTTTCTTGTGTTTTAAAGATTGAAAGAGCTTGTTTTAATTATATTATTGCTTATTGCTTATGTATTATTAGTATGATCACGATTAAATTATCCCACTGAGTTTATTAGTACGCGATAGGATATATGATTAGACATTAGCTGCGTTCAGCAGAGAAAGCAGCTAATGTCTTTCCAATTATTGTAAAATTCTTCTATGTGACAGGCTTGTGCATTTAAATTCATAAGGAATCAAAAGCAAGAATCAATTGTATTGAAGAATTTTACAAAAATCGATAATCTACTGTCTCTGAACGCAGCCATTAAAGTATGTTGTATATTTGTAGTGTTATTACATATTTATAAAGTAATGTAGGTAGGAATACGGGTGGAGATGATATCCGCGAATAGGCACAAATAAATAAAAATACTGATAGGTAGGACAATAAGTATGAACGGTAGATAGGAACTATATAGGTAGGATATAGATAAGTATACAGGTAGGACTAAACATGTCATATGTACACACTTGATAATTGGAAATGAGAGATTAAAATGAATAAAATTTTAAATTAATTTTAAGTTTTATTTAATTATCAGAATCCCGTTCCAATTATCGAATATGAAAATAAACTAAATTATATATCTTGAAACTAACGTGGTTCTAATATTAACACATATAAAAAATAAGAGCATAAAAAACATTAATGTAATAATAATTAAATATCACAAACTATAACTTGTGCTGTGGTTTTTTATGCTCTTATTTTTTATATGTGTTAAACTAAATTAATTTCAAATTTTATTAAATTTTCAGCTACTCTGAAATTAAACTTTTTTGTAAAATTCTATACACGTACAAATTATGCAATGTATATTGTAATTAACTTTAAATTTTGTAAATAAATGTATGTATAATAATATTAGGTATGTAATATAAAATTTATGTAAACTATTCAGATGAATGCTATAATCATACTTACTTTTTGTAATTTGCACAACAATTCCCAGGAAAAAATGTTGTATATATGGTCATATTTTATATATAATGATATATAATTATATATAAAATATGTCAATTTTTTATATAATTATGTATAATTTTATATAATTATATATAATTATATATAAAACATTTTTTCCTGAATTACTAATTAATTATACATACATTTATACTGGAATATACACCGTATTGAATATCTATTCAATATAAATAGCATTTATCTTGTTGTAGTAAACCAAATTGTTGCGTAATTGATGTAAATTATACGAACTCAACGAAACATATAATAACAAAAATTGTTTATTTATTGATTTAATAAATTTAATAAATATTTAAATTTAAAACTTTTTTTTAATTTAGATTTTATTTTGCATATCAAAAAATCATTAATAATTTTAAGTAATTTCTTATTAAAAATTTGACGTTTAGAATTATCATCATTTTTTCTTCGTATTTAGTACAAATTTATTAAATAAGTCATAAAGATTGAAGCTTTGACTGAGGCAATGGTTAAATATTAACTCTTACTTGCTTTTCGACATTTACATTTTTAACATTATAAAATTACAAATATCTTTTAGTGAATAATTTATTATATGCGAAGGCCTCATATCGCTGTCTC
Organism: Acromyrmex echinatior; assembly: GCF_000204515.1. Next base: position 9,054 of record NW_011627038.1, read on the forward strand.
TCGCATCAGATGGATGCCAGTGATTATGTAGTTTGTATCAATGGAAAGTCGAAGTTATTTTCATGATGGAGAATTATTTCTCGTCGCTTTTCGTGAAGTTCATTCGCGAAGTTTGGTATCTCTTAGGAGATTCTTATGCGGAATTGGAATTAATCCTAAGCTTTCTCGTCTGCAGTTACTGGTAACAATTTTGTTAATGAGTCAATGATAATTGCTATATATTTTAAAGTCAAGTTGTAACATTAATTAAATATTTTAGCATATAATTTTCGTTTTCTTTGTTTTATTAAATGTTCTCCCACTAGTAACAATAATATTAGCAATAGTACTATGTCTTAATAACAATAAGAATTTATAGTATTATATGAATGATATGAATATATAATTATTATTTGTTTAAATTCAAATTATTAAGTAAACAAATTTAAATTTTATACAAATAATTTGGTTATAATTTTTTGATGATTACTCTAACAAAAATATGATTACGGATGTGTATATTTAATTTTCTAACTTTTATTAGAATCATTTTTAGGTATTGGACATCCCGCCATTGCAGAATATTTTTAATTATTAATTTATATGTATATACACTTTTCTATGATAAAATGCATGCACTTTTCTATGATAAAATACATACAGATATTAAAATTATATTTAACGAATATTGATTTTTGTTGATATTTACATAACTTTTTTCAAAATTTTTTATAGTTAACAATGTTATCGTGATTACATGAGTTGAATTTTAAATGTGTGGTTATATAAAATTCAAGATAAGTCGAATGGGTACTCTTATATTAGCAGGATATTAATAATTGTAATTTTTGAAAAATAAAGAATTGTTAAATTTTATATAATAAATTTTTCAGTATAAGTGTTCTTTAAAATCCCGTTATTATCGGATTCGGCTCATCTCGAACAGTTGGTACCCGAGAAACTTTTGTACCCATACATATAAAAGATTACAATACGCATGTATTTTATTATTATTAAATATATATTCCTTCGTAATCACTATTGCATAAGGAAGTCATTCTATCCGTTTATTTTTAATAAGAAATGATTTTCAGTCACATGTGGCAGAACATATTTTTTCGCGAATTTTAATTATATTTTATTATAGTAAAGATGTGATAAAAATGGTAATTGTAATTGACATGCTACCAAAATTATTACTATTGCTAAGAGAATAGTCTGAAAGATTCGATTCACACCACAGTTCTGTACAAGATCACTGGTATTTGACAGATTGCTTAACTTTTCTTTGCAAATGGATTTATAAAATTTACGTAGAATCAGAATACATTAAGTTCGCTTTCCTGTGAGGATTGTTCTTCTTTGTATCCGATACTAATTAACATACTACGAGGCGGAGAGATTTTGATATGATGAAATTATTGAGATAGTTATCTTGAACACGATGAAAGTGCTGTATAAATATATTAATGACTTTTTATCGCGATATTAGTAAGTTTTAGATTCGTAAATTAATAGTAAATATTTAATAGTAAATACGATCTAATTGTTGTTAGTATTTCTTGCGTTTATCAATATTTCATTAAACATTGGTTTAGAAAAATTTGTGTTATCGTATGTATTTTCAATGTTTTCGTATAATCCCGCATTACAAAAAATTTGTTAATTATGCTCCTATGTTATCATTTTTATTATATTTTGAACAGTATTGATAATTGCATATTGTATTGTGTAAATAATTATTATAATTGTAATATCAAATTGTATAAAGAATAATACAATAAAGAATAATATTTAAAAAGTTATTGCAATTTTATTAGCGAAACACAATAAAAAAATTAGACATAAAAATAAAAAATTAATTAAAGATATACTTATCTGTAAAAACGGGCTACTAAATTTATTAGCTTGTTTTATGGGTGAGTATACTTACAAAGAAAAGAGGACCGCCGATAAAATTGGCGGGGGTGGTGGAGGGCCTCTATAGTTCATTTTTGCTAAATTATATCTTACAGTGACAATATATGTTTAGAAAAGATTGAATTTATTAAAAGTCTCTATAATTGTTAGTAATTATAGAGACTTATATTAGTAATTATATTTGGTAAATACGGGCTGAAAATTTATAGATACATAACTTCGTATTAATTATAATTTTATAAGATATTATAAGATAAATATATATATAAGACAAAATTCACTAAATTAACTTGCTTGAATTTTCAGTTTCGTTTATTAAAATTCAACAATTCAACAATTTTTATTTACACATAACTTAACTTTTATCTTTTTAACTTAACACTACCCAATCCTGCATTTGTAGTTTATTTCACTCAATATTATGTATAATTGTATACATCATTAGAACACAAAAAATTTTACATGCTAAAAAAAGGGAGAATGTTTACGAAAAAATTTTTGAGGATCCCAAGAATGAAATAAAATGTTTTATTGTATGTGTACAGGGTGTCCCATTTCAATTCATTTTTTTGTGTCGAAATATATATATGTATCTCGTAAAATATAAAAGATACGGGAAAATATTTCCAATAAAAGTTTTATTATTTCGAGGGGAACATAAGATGATATCATTTGGTTTGACTTTGGGTGATATTGTTAAAGTCACTTTGAATTTTTTAAATGGAACCCCCCGCTTTTGAGTACATATTCTTGTAGCTTACTTTGAGAGCTTTTCAAAACACTATAATAAAGTATTTTTTTGTTAAGTATTTTTCGAATTATAAGGCTTGCTACAGCTAAGCTACTTGAAAGTTACAATATGTAATCGCATTACTCAAAATGACAGAGAAAGATTGCAGAATGATCCAGCCAGTGAAAGCAAGATCGATGGTTCATCTAGCCAATGAAGGTATGACTTTCAAATATTGAATTTGCGCTGTTTAGAAACATAAATATTGTCACTGGCCGGAGTTGTTCCATGGACAAAAAAGCCTCGCTCTATCTTATTATAGAAAATGTACTTCTTAACTGTTTATTATAACGAACTTAATAATTAGGAAGAACTATTATTTTTTTTAGTAAGGATTTTATAATACTTTACTATTAATAATTCTGACAACTTACATTGTCGCCTGAGTCAATCACAAACTTTCAAACCTTATAACTCGAAAAATATTTAAAGAAAAAGTAATTTATTATAGTGTTTTAAAAAGCTCTCAAGGTAAGCTACAAGAATATGTACTAAAAATGAGGGATTCCATTTAAAAAGTGACCTTGCACTGACCTTAACAACGCCACCCAAGGTCAAACCAATGGTACTATCTTATGTCCCTCTCAAAGTAATAAAATTTGTATTGAAAACATTTTCTTGTATCTTTATATTTTACGAGATATTTCGATGCGAAAATTGAAATACGACACTCTATATATATATAGATATATATATATAAGAATTTGGTCTCTTTGTGTATATGTGGGTGTGTGTGTATGTGTACACAAAAAACACCAAGAGATTCGAGTAAAATCTTCGGTACTGTAATTTTATCATTATGAAAAAAATTAATAGTCCTTTAAATAATTCGCAAAGCACCATCCAATCTAATTGTCTCTCCATTTAGTATTGGATTTTCAACGATCTGCTGTACTAACATAGCAAACTCATCAGGATTTCCCCATCTTTGAGGAAACGCTATATTTTCTGTTATAATGGTTCGTAACTTTTCTGGCATCTTTCTTAATAAGGGAGTATCAAAAAGTCCTGGAGCAATTGTTACGACACGAATTCCATCCTTGGAAAGATCACGAGCGATAGGTAAAGTCATCCCTATGTAATAATAAAAAAAGTATAAATTATAGAAAAGAAAATGAGGAAAAAAAGAACAAAGTTTATTGTCAAAATAAAATAGAGGAAAGTAATAATAAGCATAAAGAGAATAAGAGATTATATACAAGGTATTCGGAATTATAAATAAAAACTTAGTTGATCAAAACTAAAAACAATCTAAAAAGTCTTAGGGCTGTGTATTCATAGTCCGTTCTTATTTCAAGACTGTCTTAAGTAATGTCTTAAAATGCTATTACGCAATCCTTCGATTGGCTTGTGACATCTTAAGATTGTACTCAAAACAGTCTCAAATATAAGAATCAACTATGAATTAGTTCGTTCATAAGTCTGTTCTTATTTTAAGACCATCTTAAGTAATATCTTAAGATGCTAATATGGTCCTCTGATTGATTCATGATATTTTAAGATTGTACTTAAGACAGTTTTAAATATAAGATTCAACTATTGCTCTTAATGAGGATCTGTAAGTTAATCATTTTTTAAATATTCACACACACACAGCTTCTTATTTTACAAGTTGCATTGTACAATTATATGTATTGGAATATTATGTGGAATAACTGATAACTAATTCTGAAACACTCTTTATAGTATTTAAATAATAAATTATGAAAGAATAAAATAAAAAAATATATACCTACGACTGCTCCTTTCGAAGCAGAATAAGCAGCTTTCCCTGTTGTACCATCAAAAGCGGCGATACTTGCATTATTAACAATTACACCTCTTTGACCATTTTGATTAGGAGAATTTTCAATCATTAAACCGACAGAGAGGCGAATAACGTTGAAAGTACCAGTGGTATTAACTTCGATAATTCTAGCGAAGTCCTTCAATTTGTGAGGAAGTTTTTCATTACTATTATATGTCTTAGAGATTACGCCAATACCAGCGGAGTTGACGAGAACATCAAGCTTACCAAATTTTTGTTTCGTAAAATCAAGAGCAGCTTGAACATCAGATTCCGAAGTTACCTTGAAGAAAATTAATAAGATCAAGAGACGCGGTAGTGTATTTTAATATTTAACAGAGAGATAAGAATATATGATATATAAAAAGAACAAATAATAATTACAATTTTTTAATTTTGGATAATTATAATTTGGACATAATTTAATGTTTAAATCAAGAAACATGATAGTATCCCGTGCCAATATATGCGTCAATATTGGGCGCAAGTATAACTTTACTTAAACTATCAAGTTGATTAAAAACATTATGTTCATATCTAAAAAACAATTAGGCGGACGAAATTTTTAATAGAGTCAATCGATAGTTTGGGGTTCCATTATGTATAGATATTACACTGCTAGAGATCAAAATTTTCTTTCTAATAAATAATCTAATAAAGAACGTTTAAAGATCGTAAAATGTATTCTGTTCAATAAATTAAGATTATATTTGACAAGAGATTGCACAACTATAAATTATAATAATTATATTTAAACATTATACATACATCCATAGGTACAAACACTGCGTTGTCTTCTCCTAATTCGTCAGCTACAGTTTTACCTTTTGAAACAGGCAAATCACCAATAATTACCTTAGCACCTTGCTTGACAAACCTTTCCACAGTGCCACGTCCTAACCCAGAAGCACCACCAGTCACCAAAGCTACGGTGCCCTGAAATAAATAAAAAGAAATATTTATCAATTTTTATTATAAATAAATCTTATCAGTTTTAAGATAAGAAGAAATTTACAATAAGAAGAAATAAGAAAAATGATCTCCAATGGCCTTAATCTTGACAAATGTTATCTAAGTCATGTTCCTAAATAACATAGCAAACGAGAATGGATTAAAATAAATTGAAATTTTTTTCTATCCGAATGGGTATTTTAAAAATAGCGAATACTTTTTTTTGGATTTAATTGAATTCAATTGGATTTAATTAGATTCAATTGGATTGAAAAACTGTATTTCCTATTCAAAATTTTGATCTAAAAAAAATTTTGATCTAAAAATAATATTAGCTTTTTCTGTGCACACAAATATAATTGTGAATACTATTCAAAATTTTGAATAGGAAATGCAGTTTTTCAATCCAATTGCATCTAATTGAATCCAATTAAATTCAAAAAAAGTATTCACTATTTATATATATATATATATATAAATATATAAATATATATATATATATATAAAATACGCATTCGGATAGAAAAAAATTTTAATCCATTTTAATCCATTCTCGTTTGCTGGGAGGCCTCTCGAAACCTCTTCGGAGGCAACTTTAAACTAATCTTTGCTACAATGACATAAATAAAAAAGTAATTTTTTATATTACTTGTAAAAAAGAACGGAAATCTAAAGAAAAAAATGAAAAAGGATATTTTAACAATGCATGGCATTTATACAAACAAATTTTACTTTTCATCTTAGGAAAAAAGTTACATGATCGCTATCTAGGGTAACACAATAAAAATACAGCAGTCCATCAGAGATATAAAACAACTTTTTTAAATTGCTATAACAAAAATAAAAGTACGAAAATGTGTTTTTGAATAATGATCGTACCTTCAACATTTCTGAGCTTCAATTATTCTTCTAAAACAAATAAACGCCGATAAATAGCTCTTATCATCTAATCACGAAGATCACATTGGCATGAACTCGTTATTTGGAACGACTTCCGATACGTGCTGTATTTTATACTTTAACTGATGCAAATAAATTCTAACGATGATTCAGGACAAAATTATCTCTGTGAACTTCGGAATATGATAATTTTTCACAATAGTTTGCATGAAAAAAATAATTTTTTTTTTATATGGAAATATGTATTATTATAAATTTATTATATATTTTATAATACTATTTGTAATTTTTAACAATACCCTACTGCAATTTCCCCTATGGATTTGTCTAACCATGAGTACCCGTAGTAAATTTGATTGGTCCCCATGGGAGGAGGCTCTTATCTTGCTGTAAACTCCCATGGATTATTTCATGGATTTCTATAGAGGACTATAAGATTCTGGCTGAGTTCCAAAATTTACTGCCAGTACTGAAAATCTATAGTTTTTGTTATGTGCACTACAGATTTTCAATACTGATAGTAAATTTTGGAACACAGCTCTGTAGGAGCTTGTATAGCGTAAACACTTAATGACAACAGAGAAAAATATCATGGCATTCCTCGTTTCGAATCCAGGCCTGGTCTTTCCTCCGAGTAAATATCCGTCCTGCCATTGAGCAACACAGCCCTGACGTTGATATAGCTTCTCTGTTGTGCATATTTCCTCTAAATTCCTTACAATAGGATTTACATAGCATGTATATATATATAGGGTCATCTAAAAAGTATCCGCGGTTTTTTGTCACTAGATGTGTGTTGATGGTCATATATCTAGTGACAAAGTACCGTGGATACTTTTTAGATGACCCAATATATATATATAGGATAACATAGGAAATTTTTCTACAAGGAATCTATGACAATTCATGAAATATAATTGGATTCAATTGGATTCAATGAGATTCAATTGGATGCAATTGGATTGAAAAACTACATTTCCTATTTAAAATTTTGAATTGAACAGTATTCACAATGTCTGTGTTTTGTATAGAAAAAGCTAATGTTATTTTTAGATTGAAAGACATAAAAATATGCTCCATGTAATTCCTATAAATGAATAAAAATACATTCAGGATTGAAAAGCATTCATTTTAACATTCGTGAATCAATATTTCTGAAAATCTAAATCCATTTCAATTCATTTCAATCCATTCTCGTTTGCTGGGAACGTACCTCATTTATTAAATATATATTTAAATCTTTTTACAATTGTACTAAATTTTATTTTAAAGTTAATATTGTATTAACAATCATAAATTTTTTTTTTATCCATTTGATACATTCAGTTTTAAAATTGTGGCAATACTGCATTAGTTTTCTCAGTAGAAAACGCTATGACTGCTACGATAAGAATTATGAATATTGAAATAAATAGAATTATGATTATGAATATCGGTAAAAAATTATTTCAGGTTTCGAAGACCAAAGTCCATAGAGATAATTTTTTCCTGAATCATCGTTGGAATTTATTCGCATCAATCTAAAGTATAAAATACCCAGTAAACGAGAATGGATTGAAATGAATTGAAATGGATTCAGATTTTCAGAAATATTGATTCACAAATGTTAAAATGAATGCTTTTCAATCCTGAATGCATTTTTATTCATTTATAGGAATTGCATGCATATCTCTGCCTTTCAATCTAAAAATAATATTAGCTTTTTCTGTGCAAAACACATACATTGTGAATACTGTCCACAATTTCAAATTTTTGAATAGGAAACAGTTTTTCAATCCAATTGCATCCAATTGAATCCAATTGAATCCAATTAAATCCAAAAAAAATATTTCGCTATTTTTTTAAAATACGCATTCGGATAGAAAAAAATTTCAATCCATTTTAATCCATTCTCCTTTGCTGGGTACAGCACGTGTTCGGAAGTCGTTCCAAATAACGAGTTCGTGCCAGTGTGAGCTTCGTGATTAGATGAAGAACTATTTATTGCAGACCATTTATTTGTTTTAGAAGAATAATTGAAGCTCAGAAATGTTGAAGGTACGATCATCATTCAAAAACAACACGCTTTCGTACTTTTATTTTTATTATAGCAATTTAAAAAAGTTGTTTTATATCTCTGATAGACTGCAGTATTTTTATTGTGTTACTAGATAGCGATCACGTAACTTTTTTCCTAATGGAAACATGAAAAGTAAAATTTTTTTGTATAAATGCCATTGTTAAATCCATTGTTTTCCTTTTTTTTCTTTACATTTCCGTTTTTTTTACAAATAATATAAAAAATTACTTTTTTATTGATGTATATTGTAGTACTGTTGGCCAACTTTGATTCAGCGATGTCGACCAATCTCGACCAATCTCGACTTACCGATTATCCTTCAAACTCGCTTCCGATTCTCCAATTACATACTTCTCCAATTACTGATTCATTGTATAATTGTATAATAATACAAATAATATCAAAACTGATAATATGATATTAAATTTGATTGATAGGTTTCGATTTGTATCTGTTCAACCAGTCTAAGCTATTTTGTATTTTTGGTTACGTAATTCCATTTCTGGATTACCAGTTTATAGAGGCGCCACATCTGTTGGCAATATTTTATAAGAGAGGAGTTGGACTATCTTAGTACCAATTCTATTTGATTATATCATGACTTCCGTCTTCCACCATGCAGGTTAGAATAGAAAATCTGTCACATTGATAGAAGGGTATGAAAACATAAAAACATGAAGGCTAGAATAAGTATTTTCTGCTTTAATTATACAAATTCTTTACTTTAAAAACAAATTTTCTGCTTTAAAAATACATATTCTTTGCTTTATAAACACAAATTCTCTGCTTTAAAAATAAATTCTTTACTGTAGAAAAAAAATTATGTAGAAAATAATTTGTGTTTTTAAAGCTGAAAATTTATATTTTTAAAGTAGAAAATTTGTGTAACTCTTTGCCATCGATGTGTGTTTACAGATTTCCTAACCTGAATATCTGTAAACTTTAACAATTAATATCTCAGGGATAGAGCGACACAGGGATAGAGACACTTTTTTGCCAGATTCGTTCATTTCGCAAAAACCCAAACCTTAATGTTATTAATTTTTGTGGTATTGTAGCTAAACTGTGTAATTATGTTTTTTTATTCTTACACTAGATTGCACTAAAACGTCTAAACTCTTTTGCTTTTGCCAAATATCAACCATACAACTATCTCACTTTAAGTTCTAAAAGTGTACATTGGTTCTCAGTCACAAAAACAGACCCAATGAGTGATAGTGATGATGATCATCCGCGACTAAGCTCGAGTACGCTTGCCGCATTAGAGGAATTCTTGAAGGAGAAAGAAGAGCGAGAGAATTTATTGAAGCTGATATCCAAGGAAGATCAAGTACCAGATACTCCTTTCGATGAGAATTGGGTAAATAAATGATAAAATAATATGATAGATTTTTTAATTCTAGAAATCATTTCAGAAATTGATGCATAATCAATATTACAGCAATTGAGTCAATTTTGGTATAATGACGACACAATAAAGGCTTTTGTCAATGGTGTTCTAAATTCTACACCAGCAAATGGAAAGATCGCTCTAGTTTCTTGTCCAACTCTTTATAGCAAATTAAAGAAGGAGTGTGGTAAACGGCAAAGTATGACTAATATTTACATCCTGAATATATGGAATATTTAATATTAACTTAAGTAGATTGGAAAATAACATGTTACTTATATAATACTGTTACCATTACATCTTTTGAGTTGTTACTTTTTTGTCTGTAAGTTTGGATCTACAATAGGTGCATCCAAAAGCACGACCACTCACGGAGCACTTAATGAGCTCTTGTACCTGTTTGGTCTATATTTTTAGATTTAATGGAATATGCTAATCAGATGCAAGAGCTCACTTAGTGCTCAGTGAGCTTGTGGATGCATCCAATAGGTGTTTTAAGTCTTAAGCCATAAGAAATTGATCAATTACAGTCGAATGCCAGGAGAATAATTGATTATGATTTGTCAATTTTTGCATACAAATCTTTTATAGCAATTGCCTCCGAAAAAATTTAATTTTCCTGAACTATAAGCATCAAGATCCAGTGTCCTATAAAAGACACTTTTTATTTATTTATGTTAGTCACATATTGATTTAAGTTTTACTTATTATATTTGATGATTATTATATTTAATATTAATTAGTGTAATTTTAAAATCTAAAATCCTTAGTATTACAAAAACATAACAAAGAAAGTAATTTTATTATTAAAATACGAAGCGCTATTACAGTCTGAGTGTTGAGATGTTGAACTAATATATAATTCATATAAATGAATTAATTTCACAGAAATGATAATTACGTGCCGATATAGTTGTCGGACTTTCAACGCAATCAATCTGAAATATTAATAATCCCCTCAAATTTTCAAGAAAGTAATTGTTTTCTAAGTATTATAATACATTACTTTTTAAAATTAATCATAGTACATTACTTTTACAAAAAAATGGTAACAATAACATGGTAATACATGTGAATGATATAGTAACATTTCTTCTATTAAACAAAGAGTTCACTTGGCACTACAAATGCTTCGAAGCTTTTGATTGACCAATCAGAAGAAAGAATTTTATTATTCGACCAATTAAAAAATACTGCGAAACATTTATAGCATCAAGTGAACTATAGTCAAAAAGTAAGATTAAGTTTAAGATCATAATGTAAATGCATAATCAAGAAATGAAACTTTATATGATCTGAAATCTTGGGAGTACGGAATTTGGGACATCCGGGTTCAAATCTCGGTTGAAGTAATTTTTTTAGCAATAAAATTATTTACGGTTTCAAGTTTATTAACGTTTATTAATTTGTAATATTACTACTCTAATTTCGTCTTGATTAAATTTCCAAGACTGAAAATTAAATTCGACGTACAGTTTGCAGAATTGAATGTGTATATAAAATTTACATCAATTTTTTTAAGATGAAAATTTAACTCATGTATAAAGTTTTCATCTCTTAGTTTCTAACTCTATTTATAAATATATTATTTTAATTGCAGTCACGCTGTTTGAATATGACAGTCGTTTCAAGATATTTGGTACAGATTTTATACACTATGATTACAAGTTTCCTCTGGATATACCTCGGCATATGTCTAGTCAGTACGATTTAGTTATAGCCGATCCACCTTTTCTTTCAGAGGAATGTCTAACTAAGACTGCAGTGACAATAAAGTTTTTGACCAAGAAAAATATTGTTCTCTGCACAGGTGTGAATGAAATTATTTTTCTGTCATAAATTTTTGTTGTACAAATTATTTACGCATTTATATAAATAAAACTATCGTTTTATATGCATATATGCAGGTGCTATTATGACAGAGCTGGCAGAGAGGCTGTTGGACGTTAGAAAATGTGATTTTCTTCCAGGTCATAAAAATAATTTGGCGAATGAATTTTATTGTTATTCAAATTTTAATTTTGACACAATTCTGAAATGATAAACATTATTAGTATTAGAAACAATATTGAATAAAGATATATATTTGTAATAAATATATTAAATATTGAATCTTTATATTTACTTAAGAACAGAGAGAGATATGATTTTTAGAGATAACTCCTTAAATAAATCTATAAATTCTACAAAACTGTTGTTTTATACGAGAAATCCTATTAGCTCGACATTCTGATAGCATTACTTTAATTATTGGCCCTACCCATAATAGAAAGGATAACATGATGTACTCAGTTTGTAAGCGTCTCTCTCTAAAACCCAATGTCCACGATGTTAGAAATCGGTTCGAGATCTCGGACAGAGAAAAAAATTAACAAATCACATTTGAACAATTTGATCACATGATCACTATCGCGATTGGTCAATTTTTTCTTCATCCGAGATCTCGGACCGATTTCTAGCATCGTGGACACAAGGCTTAAGGGTGCCGGCACAGTATAAGTACATACAGTATGTACACTGAGCGTCGGCTTTGATGTAATGGGTCTCAGGTCATGACTCGCCGCCATGTTGTAGGTTGGAAAGGCGCTTATAAATTTGAATTTTTATAAAGCTACAGAATGATTTTTCTAAAAAAAAAGACATAATTCGGTCGTGTCATAAAAATTGTTTATAACAAGTATATTTTTAAATCAGAATTATATAATATAATGTTAATGAACTCATTATATAAAAATAATATTCACATTAATAATAATAATATTATAATATTAAACAGTATATTAAACAGTAATAAGTAAATTAAAAATAATAATTGATTAAATACTATATGAAAATTATAATTGAATAATTATGCACGAAAAAATAACATATTGCATGAAAATTGTAATTAAATGTGAAGTTGTAATTTAATAATATATGTACACACACGCACGCACATGCATACTTATTACGAGAATACTTTAGCGTATACAAATATAAGAATATAGCGTCTACGAAAAATTTGATTTAATTTTTTAATAAAACTTAATTTTATTAATCTTTTGTCATACTTTTCTCTTACGAATTAAAAAGAAAAAATAAACTTTGTACGACCTAGCAAACGAGAATGGATTAAAATGGATTTAAATTTTTTTCGAATGCATATTTTAAATATATAGCGAATACTTTTTTTTTAATTTAATTGGATTCAGTTGGATTCAATTAGATTTAGTTGGATTCAATTAGATTTAGTTGGATTAGATTCAATTGGATACAATTAGATTGAAAAACTGCATTTTCTATTCAAAATTTCGAATTGAACAGTATTCACAATGTATGTGTTGTGCACAGAAAAAGCTAATATTCTTTTTAAATTGAAAGTTATAGAGATATGCTCCATGCAATTCCTATAAATGAATAAAAATTCATTCAGGATTAAAAAGCATTTATTTTAAAATTCATCAATCAATATTTCTGAAATCTGAATCCATTTCAATTCATTTCAATCTATTCTCATTTGCTGGGGAACGACGTACTACGGCTCTCATCCGTGATACTCATGTTTGGCTCGATTTCCTTACCACGAGTCTCACACAATATTGTAGGTGAAATGGTTAATTATATTTTATGGGAAGAAGATCCAGCTAACATAACCTAATCTGCAATTTCAACTTGCTGAAGGCAGCACATTCCTGTTTGGAAATCGACGCACTAAAAATTGGGACCACATAAAAAGTTCAGTGTCCGTACTGTATGTATTTATATTGTGACAAGAAGTCGATTGTGTATCTTGAAATAAGGTGAAAATTACAAAAATGAGCAATGATTACTAGATATTAATCAATTAAATTATGAATATTCTAATAAATTTGTTCACTTTTGTAATTTTCATTCCAAGATACACAATCGAGTCCTAGTTGAGTGAGTACTCATTACTATTAGTATATTCTTTTGGATCATCCAATCAGCATTTTAGATAGGAGAATACATCAATAGCAGTTTACTCAACTGAGTCCACTGAACGCAGCTATTGAAACCAGGAAGTCGATTCTGTATCTTCAATCAAGATGAAAATTACAAAAGTGAGCGAATTAACTAGAATATTGATAATTTATTGGTTAATTAATTGGACAACACCTAGTAAATTTGCTCAATTTTGTAATTTTCACCTCGTTTGAAGATATAGAATCGATCCCCTTAAGCATCATGCGACTTTAAAATTGAAGCATCGGATTGGCTGAAGCAACAAACTTGTGACTTGCGACGCTACGATATAACCAATGTAGAATGGCTTTTATATTTTCCTAACAAGTGAAAAGTCCCCAGATCCGGAGGAATGAAGGATAGAAAAATCTCTAGGCAGTGTTGCTTTCGCGAAAAAAGTGTATGTACATACACGCGATGGAAAGCGTAAATATTTACTTCTCTTGAGTATTCGTTTCGGCGCATTTTTTTTTAATTTGTGTAATCATGATAGACGGAAACATCTCAATGGAGGAGGATACCGAATTACGGGACCTGGTGGTGCAGACTCTGGAGAGTAACGGCGTTCTTGCTAAGATACGGGTACGTCTTCAGATAGTTATGTCTTATGAGAAAAAAGAATATTCGTAAATCTATAGGTTAGGTGAATGTTTTCGGGGCAAAAATGGGTAGAAATTTCATTAAAAATCATTATTTGATGTTTCTCTCTTTTCTGTCTGCCTTATCGAACCTCTTTTGAAATATTCGCAGGCGGAACTCAGGGCGAGCGTGTTTCTGGCACTCGAAGAACAGGATTCGGTTATGGTAAGGGTCATTGAGGCATGCACAGCTGTAATTAGAACGGGAGCACAGAGTTTTGCATAATTCATAACGCATAATGCTTAAGAAAATGAATCAAAGTCTTTACTTTTTTCCACGAAATAAAAGATAATGATTGATTGATTTTCTTAACAATCTATGCTCTCTTAGGCACAGTATATTCACACAAACTTGTATAGCTGCATAAATGTATGCATAAAGAAAATTATTCAATCATTTTATGTGCGTCTTTATAAGAGAAATGCAATTGGATAATTTTCTTTATACATTTATGTGACATTTATGTCAAGTTTGTATGGATTTACTCTTAAGAATAAGATTTATACATGTCGTAAATTCATGTCATAAGTTATAATAAATTGATTATTCGCAATTGAATGTGATTGATTTTATTCTCTTTGTGTTTGACTGTGATTGACTTTGTGATTGATTAATTTCTTGCTTATGACATAAATTAACAGTATTTGGCATGTATAAATGATCCTCAAAAAGAAAGCAAAAGTCCATTAAACTCTTATAAGTTATATTGCTCACTTGTTTCAATGATACAATTAAAAAAAAAACAAGTTTTCTACAATAGAAAACGAATTCAGATGTTTTGAATTATTGTAATTTTGTAATATTAATGCTGAAATGTAATTGTGGTATAATGATTGAATGTAGAGGAATAAAAATATGTTCTTTTTTTTGGTTTCTATTCTTTTTCTGTAAATAACTCCAAAATGATAATTTTAAAGTTATGTTATTGTTGTAGTAAATGAGTGATTTGTATCTTTAGTCGAAGTTTATAAGAAAAGTTTAAAAGAAAAGAAAAATGCAGTGTGTAGCAAGAGAATGATTTAATAGATTTGGAATAAATGTTCCAGAATCCTGAACCACTTCTCAACAAAACTGTAAAACAGTACCTGTCTAATTCAGAAGGAAAATTATTGTTTTCCTTAGTTAGGGAGTTCCTAGAATACTTTGGTCTTGACTACACAATATCTGTGTATGACCCAGAAACATACTTTGGGAAGGAATACAACTATGTAGGAAGAAATAAATTGTGCGAAGAATTAGGTATTGTTTCAACTGAGCCATTGCTGGGAGAAATTCTCAAGAATAGCATCAACGGTGCCTTTAATAGTTCACAAAAGGTATTTTTTTGAGTTAAGTTGATTGTTGGGATAATTATGTAGTTGTAATTGTTAAAGACCGGCAGAAGTCTGTCAGAGATGAATTTCTCTTGTCCCAAATTACAGCTAAAATATTGAAAAAATCGCAATGCAATTGCAATATTCGTAATCAATAAAATTGCTGCAAGGCGTCTTATGTCCGCATTTCAGACATGTTGTCTGGGTAATTTCTTTTTTCTCTTTTTACAGATTTGAAAATCCTTTTCTAGAATTAAAATATACGCAATCAATATGTATTTATGAAATGGAGTTTATATTCATGTTTATACTTTTAGAACGGAAAAAAATTTTTAAATGAAGATCTTTACCATTATACTTTCCTGACAACACGCATGTTCAAAAACGAGACATAAGACGTCTTAAAAACGCTTAATCATCTTAAAGATATCTAAAAGACATGTCTTGATTTTGGACCTTTTGTTGTCTGGATTGAAATAGTCAAAACAGTTAATAATGTTTTCTTCAATTACCTTCGGGTAATTCAGTTTCTTTCGGAATAATCCATGCTAGCTCTCGTAAGAATATTGGTCTTTAAAGGGTTGTTTACAATGGAAGTAATATAATGTGGTTAATTGTAAAAAATCGACCAATCACAGATAAATGCGAGAAGACTATGATTGTTCAGTTTCTTACACAGCTTATTACACACTTCTACTGTAGATAGCTCTTAAGAGTATCTCATCAATGCTTCTTCATAAAGTTATATCTTATATAATTATAGTTGCAATGTAAGATGTTTCATCACTTGATTTTTCTTAGTTGCTAATACAAAAATGTATTACAGGAATAAATTATTTGATTTGAAGCACATTCTGATAAAGATATTTGCTTTAATAACTTTTATTCCTAACATTTCTTATATTTTTCTACATTTTTAAAAGCAAAGATATGTGAAATAATAAATTTTTATGAATCCTTTCTACAGAATAAAACTAGACACGATGTAACAAATGAAGACTCAACAAATTTCGCAAATGCAACGTTTGAAGTGTCTGTTCCCAAAATATTCCACAATGAATCCGTGTCGTCAAATGAAATATTAGAAAGCATTTCTGAACAGAGTCCGAAAGTTCCAATAAATGTGACAATAACGGACAAGAAGAGCAAAGATACACCGACTGGCGCCGACGTCATAACGGATACGTCGGATTATGATAAGCATCAATCTTCTCTCAGGGAGAGTACAACGGATACTGATAGAATTGAAGGTAACAGGAACAATAATGTAAATTTTGATAAGAATACTTCGAATCCACATGACACATGCACGGCGACGAACTATGTGGCACAGGAGACTGATAGTACCGTTACGTCCAATCAAATGAGTCCATTAAGCAAATCCGAATCCTTAATTAAGTTCGACGACTCTATAGTGATCGACACGCAAGAAAATCAAAATAAAGATGTAACTAAACAAAACAGTATAAATAGTTTGGAGCTAAGTATAGAAAATAATGTACAAAGTAAGAAACCGGTTAACGCGGGAAGCAACTTCGGGAAAACGATTTATTTTGACGAGATTATTGTTGGCGGTGAGCGGAAAAATGTTAGTACAATGAATAAAGCTGAGCCTTTTCTAGAAGGTTTGTCAACTATAAATCAGAAAGCTAATTCTATATTTAGTGATTTGCCGCCGTTAAACGGTAAAAAAGCCAACATTAATGATCTGAAGGAATTAATGGATATTGGGCTGGGTGAGTTACAAAAATATAATATAAAAAATATATAAAATGTTTGCCTAATCATCTAATATGCAGTGTACAAATTTCGAAGAGCTATTGAAGCAATACATTTTTATAGCTACAGATGGTATAGATAACTATGAAGAAGATTTTGTGTCGTCTGCATCAGGTAGCGCAAACGAGCAAAGCCCTACTAAAGAGCCGGACAAGATAGACAGTCCTCTAAAATTACAAACGAAGAAAGAGGAAAAGCCTCAAAGTGCTCGTACCGAAGATTTAAGTGAAGAAATCGAAGAAATGGATGAAATCTTGAGTAGTACCTCTTGCGTAAGTAAACTGAACCTAAATTAATGCAAACGACTGCACTATTATTACAACTGCAATCGCACATATTTTTCTCCTATATAAATTCCTTAAATCATGTACACATAGAATCATTATATTTTAGCTCGAAGATATAAATACAGATAAGAATATATCAAACTTTGCGACGGGTATTATCGCGGATCATATATAAGGAATATAATTTTCAATGGCGCATCGCGTAGGTCCTCCGTAAGGATTCTAGCGAATTGTTCCTCTTGTATATGTTATTTTGATAAAATCGATATCCTATCATTAAATTGCCACGGACATCTATGCCGACTACCATGAGAATTTAGGAACTCGCAGAATTAACTTCATAGTTTCTGAAAGGCACTGCCAAGCTGTGTGGCTCAATATTTATAAGTTGCGCTGCAAAGAAAAAAAAAACGTAGAAGGAAAATGTCTGAATGAATATTACCACAGATGATACCATATTTTTGTACGATTTGTAAAGATAAGCGGTACTCTGAAACTATCAATACAATATCATAGTTTGCAATAACTATGCGTGTTGTGAATAATCATCATCTTTTTCATAGATTATCCGAGACATTGCATAATTTAAAAAAAAAGCAATATGATTGATATACTGTTACTAAGAAGCATATACGAGATGTATTTCTTATTTATGTACATAAAAAGAGTATTTTCTATCATTCATTAAAAAATTAATGAAACTGTGAAATGTGAAGAAATACATATAGAACCGTATGAAGTAGCAGTTATACAATTAGAAAATTTGCAATAATTTCAAACTTTTTATCTACATCTTGATAAAGAAGAATAATACATATTGAATATTATAAAGTAAATAATTTCATTTAACTTCAGACAGGCTACCTTCTACGTTATGTAAAAAATACACTAGTATTACATTACTCTTATAAATATATTACGCAAGAGAGTGTTATGATAATTTAAATAGAGAACAGTAAAAAAAAAGAAAGAAAGAATATACGAGTTACTGCTCGTTAATAATTTAATTACATTTCTCTTTTTTTTTTAAAGAACTTTCTATTAGCATTTTGTTGTGTTTATTGAAATATCTCTGCCCTTACTTTTATGACTGAACATTGTCTATTACCTCATTTTATATAAAGTGACATGATATTGTAACAATATCAGGAAATCATCCGTCTAGAAATGGATTGCCTAAAAAAATCCATCAAATAATTTTTTGAATATAATGGTGCTAAGTATTTGAAGCTAAAGTTATTTATGAGAGTTAACGTTATCTAAGAAAAAGACAAAAAATTAGGTGCTTATATATTTTCTTGCATCTATGATTCGCAGGAAATTAGTGAAAGCTAGATTAGAATTTTCATTTTTGGTAATACATTTCAATTGAAAAAAAAAAAGAATGAAAAGAAAACATTTAATGCAGATATTTTGTGCCCCATAGGATGCAATAATACAATTAAGTACAATTTAATTATAGAGATGAATCAAATAGATGCTTGACAAATCAAAATCTTTTTGTAAAAAATATAGCCAGCCAGCTTTACAAAAAGAACTTTTATTAATGGCTAGACTGTATTAACATTAAAATTTATGTTTGGTTCGAACGAAGAAATTCCGTCACTCATGCAACTTTTAATCCAGCAAGATTGAATAATAATTCTCTCATCGTACACACAGAAACTTGTCACATGCCAGATGAAGAGTCAAAGAAATACTGTGCTCAAATACTTGCAGCATTTTTTACTGTATATTTATATATTTATAATTATTATTGCCTGTATTATATGAATTCAGATTCGATATGAATGTATTACGAAATAGATATTTATTTTGATAGCAACAATGTGCATAATGTGAGAGGAAGGGACAAATTACATAGTAAGGTAAACAGTAAATGCCGTTATAAATTTCAATCAAGTCTCATTGCAATAAGAAATATCGTTAGGCGTAGGAAAATAATACCATAATTTTCGTTTAAAAAGTTTTAAGCCTCAATATGAAGACGTTACTCATCAAAACCATTCTAGAACTATAATCATACATGCTTTGAAAGATATCTGTGAAAATTGTAGCCATTTTGGACGCTCAGTTGTTATTTGACAGCCATTTGTTCAAGTCAATATTAGTGTTTATAAAAATGGAAAAAATCAAATATCATGCCGTGATTAATATCCGTATTCATAGTCAGATCTTATATTTAAGGCTTCCTTAAATTTATATTCAGATATTGTATGAATTATTTCATTGGCTGCTGAGCATCTAAAGATAAATTTAAGGCAGCCTTAAGTACAAGGTCTGACTATGAATACGGGCATACGTTCTTGCATTTGAAAGGCAACATACGTCTGCACAAATTAAAGTCAAGTTGGACGCTGTTTACGAGAACTTTGTCCCATCATTTGCCATTGTGAAAAGATGGACAACTGAATTTAAACATGATCGTAATTTAACTGATGATGAGTGTTCGGGACGGTCAACAACTGTGTTAAAGGGGAGGGAGCACTGGGAAGTAAAAAGAGACTGTGTTGAAAAATAAAATTGAATTTGAAAAATACTTCTTTCTATGTTAGACTCAAAACTTTTCAAACGACTCTCGTAAAAACGCTAAAATAATAAAAGTTTGTATCAATTAAAATTAGATGATTGTCAAGTTAATTAATTTTTCTGGATCATTTCATACATATACAATTTATTTTTCATCTTTACAAGCTAATCTTTGTACATATATTTAACGCATATAATAATATTAGGTTGATGTAAAAATAATGTTGGTTTTTAAACTTTGAGACCTTATGTGGTGTACATACACACACACATATGCGCGCGCGCCACACGCACACATTCTGTAATAAGGATATATATTCGATTGTGCTGATGTTGCACCATTTTTAAGCGTAGATTCCGCTCTATTATTGTGCTAGTAATTTTGTTTTCAATGTTGACTTTGTGATCAATTATTATCATTATTATTAAATATGAAAAAGAAGCAATTCCGAATTTTTTAAATACAAATTCAAACTAGGTTTTAAAACAGAGGAAATGAATCGAAGAATTAATATTCAGTCAGGAAGTGAACGGACGGTATGATTTCAAAAATTTCGTAACTGAGGTCTTGAACGACCTGCATTTATTGACAATGACTTTGAAGATTTTTAATTATTGAACCGAATTTATTAAAAACCACTCACAAGAGATTTACACAGGAACTAATTAATCAACAGTCTTTGATCAAGTAATAATTGTTGTTTGAATCGAATCAGTAAAGTAAAAAACCGACATTATTTTTGTATTAATCAAATATACATAATTAATATGTAAGTAATAGTGAGATAAAAAGAGATAAAAATAATTTTATACAGACCTCAAAAGCGCCTTGCATAGTCCCTTACATAATATGAGTCCCTTCGTCTCAACACTACGTTCGCGGTAACGGAATCGCTTAGTTCGAACTGCCTGATTATCCTGATGTGTATTTAAAAAAACCGATGAAAAGAAAAGAAAAAAAAAGCAGGTGTGTTCCTGATCAATCAGCGTGGTTACATTCTATTATCGACACGGCAATCTTGACGACAGGATTCAGGACTGCATTTGAACATTCCTACACTCTGTAGAATCTAGACGAGAGATAGATACATTCCAATGTTACACACTAAGGCCGATATTTTTGTTACGTCGTTACCATTAGCACGCATGTTTACAGAATAAGTATGTCTCTCATCATAGACTGTAAGACTAATTTAAGAAGCGTCTTTTTGTATCCGCCGCGGCTACAGGTTTTACTCGAAGCGGTAGAAAGTTTCGTTTTCAATGGGAATTGATCGCACATGGTGATTGCGAGATATATTTCTTCTCAGGCGAATCTCTTTAATCGTAATTAACGACAATTTTGGAACTATCACGCTTACCTGTCATTTGATTTTTTTCTTCGCATGTTGTATTGTAGATATATTTAGAGATGGTATATGTAAAATCTATAGATTGTCTCTTCAAAGAATATTCATCAAGATGTATTGTTATTTGGCTCGTTTTTGAATGTATTTATGGGATGAACATCTTTTTTTTGACGATTGTTTGACGTAATTTTGTGAGAGAAACATATCCAAAGCTGATTGTATGTTAAATCAAGTAATAATTTTATTATGAAAAATGTATGTACATATATGACATACAGTTTAAATGCATAAATTTTATGGAGAGGCAGTCTCGATATTTTCAAGAGAGAAGAATAGATAGCCATAGTCGTAGTTATTCATAATTCACAGTTTAAAACTTCATGAATGAGGCATAGACAAAACAATTTGCTTTACGATATTCCTTTACATGATTGCAGATAATTATTTTGTAACCACGTTGAAACATTGGTAGCTAATACCGTGCCTTTTAGTGTATATGAAATAATTATAAAGAATGCAAATAATAATAAAAAAAGAAGTACTGTGGCATTGTGGGTTTTACGAAACACCTATATTACTTATTTATGATTTTCAACTATAATGTAATAATATGTGTATTCATGTGTATATGTTATTTATTTTATAAAGAATTTTCTCTTTTGCAATTGTCGCTACTTTCTTTTCCAACACTATATTTCTGTAAAAATATAGTATGTTTCCAGTCCCTTTGTGTAATTTGCAACCTCAATAAAGAGGTTTGCTTTTTGTTAAGAGATTGCCGTTTTGTCGGTGAGTAACAATGTGTTTTTGAACAATAATTTTTCAGATTTAATAAGTTATTAAATCTAAAAATTATTGTTACAAAACATATTGTTATGAATAAGTAATCCCAAAAATATCAATTTTTAAAAATGTTTCCTTTGTCTAAAGTATATATCTTTTATTTTAAGTATGGATAATGAACACACAATGTGTACACTAGTTTTGCAACAAAGAACAAACAAGGAAGAAATGAGATCCTAAAGTTATTTGTTTGATCGATTCAGTAAGACCTATTTGTATCATTGACGTACTATTACACACAGCTACATCACTATGTATGTACACATTTTCTAATTTTGTTTTATACATAGTACAAAACTTTTATAAAGCAAATCTTGTTATGAGTTGATGTCAGAAATCGATAAAAAATTATAATTTTCCAACTTTTTCTCATTTTTATCATAAAGTGGACTAATGTGAACTAGCTTATTGTCGTTTACACTTCAACTGTGAAAAGGATTTTTAAATCAGTAAAACACAGACGACTTTAAGATCCTTTTAAGGCACTTAACTTGTATATTCACTACATAGAAAAATGTAAAAATTGTAATGGATAAGTGAGCATACTTTCAATTACGCCATGTGCTGTATTTTAATAGTATTATATATTATTTAATAATGCATCTTATTAAATGCCTTGAGAGAAAACTAGTAGTGATATGATGTACCTTTTACCTGACAATGTACAAATATATTTCTATAACTAACAGATATATGACACTGCAATGGTGTCATTAAATTACAATGTATATAACAAATAACAATATATTTTCATAAATTCCTGTATTTACATTCTGTTGCGTTCTCTTTGAAGTCGTTCACTATACGTTTTTGATACAAGATTAAATGAGTCCATGTATCGATCCATGCACATTGCTACACATTTCTGTAAACAAATCAATTAAATCAATTAAATTAGAAAACGAGGAATCAATTCAAATTACAATAACAAAATTAACTAAGAGGAGTTGATAAAAAAATCATCCTGTATAACACAAATCTAAAACGATTGTATAAGCATAGAATATCTTTCATTGAAATTTTAGTTAATTTAATAATAGTCCTAGAAAACCATGAGATTTAATAAACAGAAGGTTTATTACCTCGGGTGTTTCTGACGCAACTCTTCAAGGTTAGATTCAATGTTGAGCTGTCCAGCGAGGTGCCCGGCTTGCCTATACATTTTTTGAAGCATTTTTCCGTCATTTTCTGCAAATATGTGTAAAACCGTATAACTTTCAGTCAGTTGAGATGCGCTATCAAGAAAATGTTGTATAACGATACCGTGAGCAATTCCTGGGCATTAGCAACCGCTATTTGTTGCTTCACTTGTTGCATCAGCTCGTCCCGCTGCGAACCAGTCAAATTCCCCGTCGCTAATGAGTCCATTCTCTCAAAGTTTTCGGATTATATTTACGAGTGATAAAATCAAAGTTCGCAAAATTCAGTCTATTATCCGCGAGGGATCGATGTCACGAAATGCGTCTAACCTAACCTCGCCTCTCGCCGGTCGCGTAAACGAAACCACGTGAAACAATGTTGAAGTTCCGTTTACACGGAATTGTCATCTTTCACGAATTTTCAAAAGCGATTGGTAAACAGTCTCATAACTGGA
This sequence comes from Acromyrmex echinatior, assembly GCF_000204515.1. Next base: position 33,125 of record NW_011627038.1, read on the forward strand.
CAACCAATCACGAAATATTGCGCGAATATTGTACATCTGCCCTTATACTTGATTCGCCATCTTAAAAAATTCAAATGTTTTGAATAGTAGCGATAGTATCTAGAAAAGATTTGACTTTAATCGAGCAGGTATTTAGGCATTAAGGAGTTTTAAGAAGCGTTTAAAACTGCCGTAAAGAGCTGTAAAGAGCTGTAAATTAGAGCCGATAATAAAGAGAAGAAAAATGGCGAAGAAAGCGAAAACTAAGCTGAAAATTAAAAAGGTAATGATAAATACATGATTATATAACATCGTATCTTTAACCTGAGAGTGATCGCGTATCATTTTGCCGTACTCTTCCATTTTTTATTTATATCTTTCAATTTATTAGCACTATTATATCTTTTACGTAAATGTTTGTTAATTGTTTTTTCGTATAGTATGCGAAAATAGATGACGTAAACACGCTTATATCTACTTAAAATTTGACATGTTTGTAACAGTCGGTCTAAAAGACCGTAGCGCACGCACTTACGTTAGTCTTCTTTTTCTTCTTTTGTCGGCTCTCGCAGCCAGCCCAGCCGCAATCTGGCCATAAACTAGTTCGAAAATGCAGGTAAGAAATAAAAAAAAAACAATCCTGAAAAAGCTCGACAGCTTGACAAAAATTAGAGATGATGCAACACCCAAGCCGAGACGGAACACAATAATACGTAAACTCATGTTAGTGTAATTAGTGTTTGTAGTCTCATTTTTTTATTAATTATTACTTATAGTAATTATAATCATATATGTGCGAAAATATATTCAAAATGACCAGGACGCGCCTACTTTCCCGGGTTAACATATGCATTATTGTTATATTTGTTATTGATCAAATGTTAATCAATGATGCGCATCATGCGTATAAAACGGAAAGCACTTACGCGTTTATCTTTGTAGACATATAAGAAATTGGAAGATCAAATTCAAAGAAAGACGATAATGTTTCTTCGTAAATTACAAGAAATACTACAGGAATCTGGTGGTCAAAGTCGTGATTTAAATGAGTCAGGTGAGTTCAGGGAGCAATATATATGTAAATCACTCGTAAATGAATTAGTTTATCCATACGCACATAATATATAGAGACTATAATATTACTTAAATCTGTATTACATACGAAAATCTATATCATACAGCACAGAATTTGCAATATTGCTGCAATAACGTTGCAATATTACTGCAATATGCATTATTGCTGTAACTTTTGTGAAGGGGTATAATATACATATACGTATCTATTATAATATTTTCATATTTATATGATATTTTAAAAGAATCCTTAATGAAAAAATATTGCTGAGATTATTTCACGTTTTGGAATATTTTAGCGAAATGGCTGAAAATTTGCTGAAATTTCACTGAAAATAAATTTTTCAGCTAACTTACTGAAAATTGAAACATGCTGAAATCGAATAAAAAATTTTCTGAAATATTATTAAAATTTCTCTAAAATTTTTTGTTGAAATTTCTCAAAAATTTTACTGAAATTTTGTTAGAAATGAATTTTTTAGCTAAAAATTGCTGAAGTAATTTTTCTAAAATGCTGAAATTTGTTTCAAAACATGGAATAATTTCAGTGAAATTTTTCCATCAAGGATATGTTGTATATTATATTATTTACGTTATATTCTTTGTGGAGCTGACGTTAAAATCTGTAATACATTTACTGATGCTAGTCTGTATAGAGACCCATATTTAAGGATGTATGTATCACATTTCGAAGCATTATAAATATAAAAATTTTTATATGGGAATATATAAAAAATATCAAATTGTTTTAGTATTAATTATTTGAGTCAATACATTTGAGTCTATCAAATTTAAATCTATAAAATTTCAGCACATAAGTCTCTTATTAGTTTAAAAGTTATTTAATTTTTTGTTTGCCTTTTCGAGCATAATTGGTTGAACATTCCTTGTAGCTAAATTTTACTAACACTGATCAATTAATTATATATATGTATATATATATATATATATATATATATGTATTCTTAGATCTAATTGTATGATCTAAGATTTGATTTCATTATTTTAAACAAAAAAGAATTTAATCACCTATAATTTAACATTTCTTCTATTTGTTCAAAAC